>PVJN01047868.1:0-15830 GCA_004026805.1 Lasiurus borealis
ATGTTTTGTTTTGTTTTTTACCTTTGTCTGTAAATCAAGTTGCCTTCACCATCAAATTGAATGTATGTTCATACTGTAGATTTAGGCTTAAATTCACTTTTCAGCAGCTCCGAGTGATGGAGTTCACTCGGTAGAGCACGGTGACCTCAATAGAACCGGTCCTGACGGGCGGGGTGTGGAAGGGAATGGTGTTGAGAAATGGGCCAGCCGCTCGGTGAAGGTCAGGGGCGGGGGGGGGGAGCACTGTGGAATGTCCCAGAACTGGACCGGGTTAGGTTTCCAAGTGCCGTGGTCGGCAGGAGGACCTGTTTTTCTTTCCATCGCTGGCGGGAGGCGCTCTAAGAATAGCATGGACATGGCTGCGTGTTCTCCGTGTTTGGGTCTTTGGGAGACTGACTGCGTCTGGGATTGGATCTGAGCACATACGTTCTTCTCATCTTATTACTAAAGCGCTGGCCTGTGGCTCACATTGTTTTCTTCGGCGACAGTTGGGCTCAGTTGTGTAAGGGCCACTTGTTATGAACGCTGGCTCACAGGGTGCGGTCAGAAGCTGGCTCTGGGTGCTGGGTGGCGGCAGCTTGTCATCTTGGCGCCTGATTCCTGGCGCCGCTGTGTGACCAGAACAGGTGGGGCCAGAGCAGCGAGGGGACTGGCGCCGTCCCGCTCAGTGTCCTGTCTGCCGGCCTCTGTCGTGTGACCCTCCTGTGTGTGCCACTGTCCCCCTCTCCAGGGCTCTGTCCAGAGTTACCCCATAGCGGCAGGTTCAGGATCCTTTCCCTGCTCACCGCCCAGGCCTGTTACCCAGGACGGGCGAGGCCAGTGGTGGGCAAACGCTCCATTGACTAATGAGTTTGCTGATCACTGCCCCCTTCCCCCTTTCCTCCCCTTTGCCCCGGCCCTCCCTGCTTCGCCCTCTTCCCAGCACGTGTGTGTCCTGGTGTTTCATAGGACGGTCACAAACCTTGCTTCTGACCTTAAAAGGATAACTGCTATAAATACTCTGTGTAAAAAACAGTGCTGTTACCTAGCAACCGGCGGGCTGATGCTGTCTCCGCCGGTGGAGACGTTGGGGTGGGAGAGGTTTGAGGGGGGCTTGCTCAGACAGGAGTGAAGGCTGTGCCGATGCCCGCTGCCTCCCCCTAACCCGGAGGCGGGGACTCCGAGCTTCTACCTGCTGTGCCCCCAGTTACCGCGGCTCCGGCGGGAGGGCACAGGTGTGGACGTGCATCCCGGGCGCAGGTCCGCTCCAGCCTCGCCTGGGGGGGCGGCGGGTGAAGAAAACGGTGATCTGGATAAATCGGGAGTATCGGGGCCTAAATGTAGCAAAAGCTGAACTTGAAGTTCTGAAAAGGAAACGGCCTGAGTCGATTGAGGCCCCTCTGTGCCCAGTTGGCCACGCTAAGCCTCAGGAGTGGCCTGTGCTTATGAAAGACATTGGGGGTCTCTGCCCCACCCACCCCGGCGCCTGGGTTTTTCTGTGACCGGGCCGGGAGGGACTTCATACTGGCACCCGGCTCTGGCGGTGAGCAGTGCTTGTCGTTGCAAGTGAAACGCCAAAGCAGACTTTTAAGAGATGCGGGCGGGGTGTTTGGAGTGTTTGTGTTTCTTGCACAAGAGTCCCCGCTGCGGCCTGCAAAGGGCACGAGGAAGGCAGCAACATAAGAAACGGGGAGCTGGTGCCCCGGGTGTGCCCTGCACCTTGGGAGGGGCGCCTGCGCCACCCCCACCTCTCCCATCCCCGCCGCCTGCGGCCCCCACTCTGCAGCTCTACCGCCTTCGCTTTCTTTTCTACGACTCTTACTTCAGGTCTCGAGTGTAAAGAGTTTATTGTAAGTTGACAAGTAAGCAAATTGGAAAGCACAATCTTCCCTTAACAGCGGCGGTGGCACATTTGCTTCTAGTCCTTCCTCGGCTGGAAGGCACTCATTTTCAGACAGAAGGGTGAGCTGCAAGTTCTGTTCTCTTTGCCGTTAACGTAAGGGGACTCGCTGGTCACGTTGAAGCATCTTGTGTAGCGGTGACAATGTCCCATTGTGTGACTGTCAGTGTCAACACTCCTTCTGAGCAGAGTTTTCTCGCAGGGGGTGACGCTGTGGTGACTTCCCTGTAGCTCCAGTTTCTACATCCGGTGTTCTCTCCTCGGTGACATGAAGGCATCCCTGCCTGTCAGGCAGCCTTTAGCTTCCTGCTGCCGGTTCACGGTCAGGGAGGGTTTCTAAATGGCCATCTCCCGGTGAGGGCGGGGCTCCGCTTTCTCTCGGAACAGGCCTGTTAGAGCCTCCACTGCCGGCCGGTGGAGCTCAGTGGTGAGTGTGGACTCTGGCACCAGAGATCACGGGTTGGACCCTGGGCAGGGCAGAGGCCCAGGTTTCGTCTTGTGCCCTGGAGGCAGCTGGTCACTGTTCATCGCCCTCTCCCTTCATTTCTCTAAAAATCGATCAGAAAATGCTGCAGAAGACAAAACCTTGGCTCATGGTGCGGCTGGGTTTCAGCGGGGTGGGTGTGAGCGCCGCTCTGCCCACGAGGCTGGACGCCTGCGCTTTGGCCACTGGCCGGTGTGTGTGCGTGACTCCGCCCTTCACTGCTCGCCTTTTCATTGTTTAGCAAAAGCAGTTGCATGAGGAATATTAATCCTTCGTTACGTTGATGCAGATATTTTCCTAGTTTGTATATTGCCCTTTCAATGTGTCTCAGACGCACAAAATGCGTTTTTTCCGGGTTAATGTCCTGGTTTCTTCACTTGGCGGAACACTTAGGAGCCTGACTGTAAGTTCTGCGGCTTCCTGGTTCCATCTTTGCATTTACATGTGGGATCCAACCGGAGGTTAAGTCTTCGTGTGTTGGGTGCGGGGTCAGCAGGCCTGACACCCTCTCAGAGCGCCCCCCCCCCCCCATTGCTCTCTCCCCCTGATGCCTCCCTGTGGCCCGATGGACAGTTCCCTGAGACCTCGGGGCAGGTGGGTGTGCTCTCCTGGTTGTTTGTGCTCTGTGGCTCCGTCCTCCCCCTCCTAACTGGTTTGGACCGGTGGCACTGGGATGGGAGGTGTCAAAAACAAGTACAGACACCGACTGGTTCTACTCCCTAATCGCCGCTGCGGCTTTAAGGTGGAGCAAGTGCTCAGCTCTCCAGCCTGTTGTCCTGGGCTGCACGCGGTCATGAATGTGCGTGGGCCCAGCCGCTCCTCGCCGGCTGATGGTGACGCCCCTCAATTACTGCCAGCCCCGACCTGGGCCCTCCTCCTGGACCCCTCTCTCCTCCCCGCCGCCTCCCTCCGAGCCTTTTTTCAGCAGAAATCGGGGTGCATTCTGGCCTGTGGGGTTTCACATTGACTTGTTTGATTAACGTTCCCTGTAGCACAGAGTCCACAGCCATGTCGGAAGGCATTTTCCCCGGTTCTTACATGAAAATTCCGCGGCTGGTTGCTAGCGGCCTGTGCGTGCTCTGAAGCTGCGTGTTCTCCTGCGGGAAGGGCAGTCTCGCCGAAGGGCCCGTGACCTTGAGGGAGGTCGTGTGTGGATGGTTGCGTTACTCCATCCCGCTGAGCCGGTGCACAGTCTGTCCGTGTGAAGCTGTGAGCCGGGGGTTTGTGGTCAAAGGCAACAAAATGTACCAGTAACTATTGTACGTGTGCCGTCCCATGTGTCAAGTATATTTCATTGTGGATAGAACCAACTCCAGACCTTCTGGTAAAACCGAAAGTCAGTGCCCACTCACCTCCCCATCCCCTTCGCCCGCCCTGTACCCCCACCGCTGGTGCACGCCGCTCTCCTTTGTTCCTGAGCTTGACTCTCTAGGTACCTCACTTTCAAGTGGAATCCATCAATCGGTGTTTCTGAGTTTAATTCTCTAGGTACCTCAAGTTCAAGTGCATTCCATCATTCGGTGTTTCTGAGTTTGACTCTCTAGGTACCTCACTTTCAAGTGCATTCCATCAATCGATGTTTCTGAGTTTGACTCTCTAGGTACTTCAAGTTCAAGTGCAATCCATCAATCGGTGTTTCTGAGTTTCACTCTCTAGGTTCCTCACATTCAGTGCAATCCATCAATCGGTGTTTCTGAGTTTGACTCTCTAGGTACCTCAAGTTCAAGTGGAATCCATCAATCGGTGTTTCTGAGTTTCACTCTCTAGGTTCCTCACATTCAGTGAAATCCATCAATCGGCGTTTGCCCTCTGTGACTGGCTTACCTCAGCACAGTGTCCTCCGTGTCACCTATGGCGTAGCCTGGCAGAGTCTCCCTTTAGAAGCGGAAAATGCCCTGTGCACAGACCCTTCCTTTGGCATCGGCGCTTCAGCCCCTCGGCTTGGGACGCTTGGGTTGCTCCGCCTCTTGGTTCCGTGCCTAACGCTGCCGTGGACGTGGGTCTCACCCGCGCTGAGAGCCTGCTTTCAGGTGTCCTGACTGAGTCCCGGAAGTGGGATGCAGGACCTCGTGGTGCTCTGTGGTTAAGTTTTGGGGACTTGTCACAGTTTTCCAGAGCAGCTGTGCCATTGTCTATGCCACCGTTTGCAGGGGGTCCAATTCTCTGCTTCCGCACTGATGCGTGTCATTTCCTGTTGCTTCTTTAATAACAGCCCTGCCGATGGGAGCGAGGGACACTTCACTGTGGCTTTTATTTGCATTTCCCTAGGGATGTATGATGTTCAGCATCTCTTCATATGCTTTTGGCCATTTGTATGTTCTTGGAGCAAAGTCTTTCCAAACCCCTTGACCGTGTTTTGAATAGAGTTCTGGTGGGTTTTGTTGGTTAGAATTCTCTATATATTCTGGATGTTAACCTCTTACCAGCTGCACAATGACAAATATTTCCTCTTATCCTGTAGGTTCCTTTTCACTCTGTTGATTGGATGCCCAGAAGTTTTTACATTTCACGTCCAGTTTATCCATTTTACTTTTCTTACCTGTGCTTTTGGTGTCGTGTTCAAGAATGCTTTGTCAAATCTGATGTTATGAGTATTTGTTGCTAAAGTACTTGAGTAATCATAATTTGCATTCCTGTAATTACTGGCTGGTCTGATTTTACAATCTGCATTTTGCCTCTTTAACCACTTACCACGGGAAATTTCCATGTTGATTTTTGATGATGATCATACATTTTTCGTATAATTGGGAAACTAAGTGTTTGCCAGTGAGATTGTCAAACTTACTCGCATTTTTTCTTTTATTGCTGGAGCAAAAGGTATCTATTATATAAGGACTTTTAAGAAATTAACCTAATAATAACATGTGTTGGGTTTTGATTACTTTCTTTAGAAGCTAAGCATGTATATACTCTCACGGTCAATAGTCTAATCCATTTAAGCAGTGATGTGAGTCTAACCCAGGAGTGGATCTAAGCTATTGTACTCATAAAGTTGAATATCAGAGTTTTATTGAGTAAATACTGTTTTTTGCTCTTTTGCTCCAGGCCTTAAAATTATCTGCCTTAATCTACTTCTGGAATTTTTAATCTATAGTTTTTGTGATTTTTCAATCAAATGCAGTGAATTTTAATGACGGTCATTGTCCATTATGTTTTAAAATCTAGTAAGTTGAAGCTATGATACTCTTCTCGAGGCAAGAATATTCTCTCCTTGGAACTTGAGTGCACAGAACTGGGTTAATCTTTGGTTCATGATATAACATGCTCTCTCTTATTTGCCTCATTGATGTTCGTACTAGTGCCATAAGCATTTCTGAACCTGATACTCAATATGAAAACTAGAACTTTTAACAGTAAATTCTCTACCTTCCTCCCTGCCTTCCTCTGGCCAAGGCCATCCTCCTCCTCAATATTGGTTCCTTTTACTTCTTTCACTTGACTTTAAGAAAATTCTTATGTAAGTGTGTTTTGTAAAGTACATGTTTTAATTGTAGTTGCTTTAAACTTGATAGAAAGGTATTAATGTTGTCCATTATCTTCTGGACTTTATCTTATTTAATAGAAGCTTCATACCTTGCCCTGTGTGTATGTAGTTCATCCGGTTTGTTCTCTGGATAGAATCCATCATGTGCCTATACCACAGTGAATTTGTTGACTTTTCCACTGCTTCTCTGACTCCATTGCACACAGTTATACAGGTGACAGGTGGTGGCTGTTTACAGAATTAAAACTTGACCGACAGGTAGGCACTACCCACCGCCAACAGTGACCAGGGTCACCCATTGGCTGTGTTTTCTGCCCCACCTTTAATCATTTTGGTCCACATCTAAATGAGATTGTGTTCTTTTTTTTATATATATATAAGTGGGGAAAATAAGGTGTATATAATTATTGACTTATTTTTTTCCATTTAACAGTAGGGGGACTCACTTGATCTGCTGTGCAGTATTTCTTAAGTGTTTGCCAGTGAGATTGTCAAACTTACTCTCATTTTTTCTTTTTATTGCCGGAGCAAAAGGTGTCTATTATACAAGGACTTTTAAGAAATTAACCGAATAATAACAACTAATGTGTTGGGTTTTGATTACTTTCTTTAGAGCTAAGCCTGTATATACTACCACAGTCAGTACTCTAATCCATTTAAGCAGTGATGTGAGTCTAACCCAGGAGTGCATCTAAGTTGTTTATCCTCATAAAGTTGAATATCAGAGTTTTATGGGAAAAAAAATATTGTTTTTTGCTCTTTTACTCCAGGTCTTAAAATTTATCTGCCTTAATGTATTTCTGGAATTTTTAGTCTATAGTTTTTGTTATTTTCAATCAAAGCAGCTATTGTCCATTTTAATGATGGTCATTGTCCATGATGTTTTAAAATCTAGTAAGTTGAAGCTATGATACTCTTCTCGAGGCAAGAATATTCTCTCCTCGGCTTGAGTGCACAGAACTGGGTTAATCTTTGGTTCATGATACAACATGCTCTTTTATTTGCCTCCTTGATGTTTGTACTAGTGCGGTAAGATTTCTGAACCTGATATTCCTATAAAAACTAGAACTTTTGACAGTAAATTCTCTACCTTCCTCCTAGCCTTCCTCTGGCCAAGGCCATCATCTTCCTCAATACTGGTTCCTTTCACCTGACTTTAAGAAAATTCTTATCTAAATATGTTTTGTGAAGTACATATTTTAATTGTAGTTGTTTTAAACTTGATAGAAGAGGTATTAATGTTTTCCATAATCTTCTGGACTTTTTCTTGTTTAATAGCAGGTTCATTGCCCCGTGTGTATGTAGTTCATCCGGTTTGTTCGCTGGATAGAATCCATCATGTGCCTATACCACAGTTCATTTGTTGACTTTTCCATTGCTTCTCTGACTCCATTGAGCACAGTTGTACAGGTGACAGATGGTGGCTGAATATAGAATTAAAACTTGACCGACAAGGTAGGCATTACCCACCCCCAACAGAGACCAGGGTCACCCATTGGCTGTGTTTTCTGCACACCTTTAACCATTTCGATCCAGAACTAATGCGATTGTGTTCTTTTTCTTTTCTATACAAGGGGGGGAAATATGGAGTATCGTATATAATTATTGACTTATTTTTTCCATTTAACAGTAGGGGGACTCACTTGATCTGCTGTGCAGTATTTCTTAAGTGTTTGCCAGTGAGATTGTCAAACTTACTCTCATTTTTTCTTTTTATTGCTGGAACAAAAGGTGTTTATTATACAAGGACTTTTAAGAAATTAATCTAATAATAACAACAAAGGTGTTGGGTTTTGATTACTTTCTTTAGAAGCGAAGCATGTATATACTACCACAGTCAGTACTCTAATCCATTTAAGCAGTGATGTGAGTCTAACCCAGGAGTGGATCTAAGTTATTTATACTCATAAAGTTGAAATATCAGAGTTTTATTGAGTAAATACTGTTTTTTGCTCTTTTACCCCACGTCTTAAAATTACCTACCTTAATCTATTTCTGGAATTTTTAGTCTATAGTTTTTGTTATTTTCAATCAAATGCAGTGAATTTTAGTGACGGTCATTGTCCATGATGTTTTAAAATCTAGTAAGTTGAAGCTATGATATCCTTCTCAAGAATATTCTCTCCTCGGAACTTGAGTGCACAGAACTGGGTTAATCTTTGGTTCATGGTATAACATGCTCTCTCTTATTTGCCTCATTGATGTTCGTACTAGTGCCATAAGCATTTCTGAACCTGATATTCATATAAAAACTAGAACTTTTGACAGTAAATTCTCTACCTTCCTCCCCGCCTTCCTCTGGCCAAGGCCATCCTCCTCCTCAACACTGGTTCCTTTTAATTCTTTCACTTGACTTTAAGAAAATTCTTATCTAAGTGTGTTTTTTTGTGAAGTACATGTTTTAATTGTAGTTGTTTTAAACTTGATAGAAGAGGTATTAATGTTGTACATAATCTTCTGGACTTTTTCTTGTTTAATAGCAGGTTCATTGCCCCGTGTGTATGTAGTTCATCCGGTTTGTTCTCTGGATAGAATCCATCATGTGCCTATACCACAGTGAATTTGTTGACTTTTCCTTTGCTTCTCTGACTCCTTTGAGCACCATTATACAGGTGACAGGTGGTGGCTGTTTACAGAATTAAACTTGACTGACAGTGACCTGTGTTTTCTGCCCCAACAGTGACCTGTGTTTTCTGCCACACCTTCATCATTTCGATCCACATCTAAATACGATTGTGTTCTTTTACTTTTCTATATAAGTGGGAAAATATGGTGTATTGTATATAATTATTGACTTATTTTTTTCCATTTAAGAGTAGGGGGACTCACTTGATCTGCTGTATAGTATTTCTTAAGTGTTTGCTAGTGAGATTGTCAAACTTACTTTCAATATTTCTTTTTATTGTTGGAGCAAAAGATATCTACCATACAAGGATTTTTAAGAAATTAACCTAATAATAACAACTAATGTGTTGGGTTTTGATTCCTTTCTTTAGAGCTAAGCCTGTACATACTACCACAGTCAGTACTCTAATCCATTTAAGCAGTGATGTGAGTCTAACCCAGGAGTGCATCTAAGTTATTTATACTCATAAAGTTGAGTATCAGAGTTTTATTGAGTAAATATTGTTTTTTGCTCTTTTACTCCAGGTCTTAAAATTTATCTGCCTTAATCTATTTCTGGAATTTTTAGTCTATAGTTTTATTTTTAATCAAATGCAGTGAATTTTAGTGACAGTCATTGTCCATGATGTTTTAAAATCTAGTAAGTTGAAGCTATGATACTCTTCTCAAGGCAAGAATATTCTCTCCTCGGAACTTGAGTGCACAGAACTGGGTTAATCTTTGGTTCATGATATAACATGCTCTCTCTTATTTGCCTCCTTGATGTTTGTACTAGTGCGGTAAGATTTCTGAACCTGATACTCAATATGAAAACTAGAACTTTTGACAGTAAATTCTCTACCTTCCTCCCTGCCTTCCTCTGGCCAAGACCATCCTCCTCCTCAATACTGGTTCCTTTTACTTCTTTCACCTGACTTCAAGAAAATTCTTATCTAAATGTGTTTTTTTGTGAAGTACATGTTTTAATTGTAGTTGTTTTAAACTTGATAGAAGAGGTATTAATGTTGTCCATTATCTTCTGGACTTTTCTTATTTAATAGAAGCTTCATTCCTTGCCCTGTGTATATGTGGTTCATCCGGTTTGTTCGCTGGATAGAATCCATCATGTGATTAGACCACAGTTAATTTGTTGACTTTTCCATTGACCTGTGTTTTCTGCCACACCTTTAATCATTTTGATCCACATCTAAATGAGATTGTGTTCTTTTTTATATATATATATATAAGTGGGGAAAATAAGGTGTATATAGTTATTGACTTATTTTTTTCCATTTAACAGTAGGGGGACTCACTTGATCTGCTGTGCAGTATTTCTTAAGTGTTTGCCAGTGAGATTGTCAAACTTATTCTCATTTTTTCCTTTTATTGCTGGAGCAAAAGGTATCTATTATACAAGGATTTTAAATAAATTAATCTAATAATCGCCAAAACCGGTTGGGCTCAGTGGCTAGAGTGTCGGCCTGCAGACTGAAAGGTCTGCAGACTGAAAGTTCGATTCCAGTCAAGGGCATGTATCCTGGTTGCGAGCACATACCCAGTAGGGGGCGTGCAGCAGGTGACTGATCGATGTCTCTCTCTCATTGATGTTTCTAACTATCCTTCTTCCTTCCTCTCTGTAAAAAATCAAAATATATATATATTTTTAAAAAGAAACGAATCTAATAATAACAATTGTTTTGGGTTTTGATTCCTTTCTTTAGAAGCTAAGCATGTACATACTACCACAGCCAGTACTCTAATCCATTTAAGCAGTGATGTGAGTCTAACCCAGGAGTGGATCTAAGTTATTTATATTCATAAAGTTGAATGTCAGAGTTTTATTGAGTAAATACTGTTTTTTGCTCTTTTACTCCAGGTCTTAAAATTTATCTGCCTTAACCTATTTCTGGAATTTTTAGTCTATAGTTTTTGTTATTTTCAATCAAATGCAGTGAATTTTAATGACGGTCATTGTACATTATGTTTTAAAATCTAGTAAGTTGAAGCTATGATATACTCTTCTCAAGAATATACTCTCCTCGGAACTTGAGTGCACAGAACTGGGTTAATCTTTGGTTCATGATATAACAGGCTCTCTTTTATTTGCCTTGTTGATGTTTGTACTAGAGCGGTAAGATTTCTGAACCTGATATTCAATATGAAAACTAGAACTTTTAACAGTAAATTCTCTACCTTCCTCCCCACCTTCCTCTGGCCAAGGCCATCCTCCTCCTCATCACTGGTTCCTTTTACTTCTTTCACTTGACTTTAAGAAGATTCTTATCTAAATGAGTTTTGTGAAGTACATATTTTAATTGTAGTTGTTTTAAACTTGATAGAAAAGGTATTAATGTTGTCCATAATCTGGACTTTTCTTATTTAATAGAAGCTTCATACCTTGCCGTGTGTGTATGTAGTTCATCCGGCTTGTTCTCTGGATAGAATCCATCCTGTGCCTATACCACAGTTCATTTGTTGACTTTTCCATTGCTTCTCTGACTCCATTGTGCACAGTTATACAGATGACAGGTGGTGGCTGTTTACAGAATTAAAACTTGACCGACAGGTAGGCACTACCCACCGCCAACAGCGACCAGGGTCACCCATTGGCTGTTTTCTGCCCCACCTTTAATCATTTCAGTCCACATCTAAACGAGATTGTGTTCTTTTTCTTTTCCATACACGTGGGAAAATACAGAGTATTGTATATAATTATTGACTTATTTTTTTCCATTTAAGAGTAGGGAGACTCACTTGATCTGCTGTGTAGTATTTCTTAAGTGTTTGCCAGTGAGATTGTCAAACTTACTCTCATTTTTCTTTTTATTGCTGGAACAAAAGGTATCTATTATACAAGGACTTTTAAGAAATTAATCTAGTAATAACAACAAAGGTGTTGGGTTTTGATTACTCTCTTTAGAAGCGAAGCCTGTACATACTACCACAGTCAGTACTCTAATCCATCTAAGGAGTGATGTGTATTTCTTAACATGACTGCTATGGGTTACTTAGCCGTCTGATACTGACGTTTTCAACCTTTTGAGGTTTCAGACAATACCGTGCTGCCATCACCATCCACACCTCGAGTGCCCGGGCTTGCGTGCTTCTCAGGCCGGTAGAGGAGGTGGCTTCTGGGTGCCCGGACGTGGGTGGCGGGGGACTCTGCCCCGTCCCGCCCGCCAGAGAAACGCGCCAATTCCCGCACCCGAGGGTGCGATTGTCCGCTCATTGCTCACCCCCCTGTGAGCAAGCTGCAGCCCGCCGGGTGTCTGATTTGTCAGGTGTTCACAGTCACTCAGACTGTGCTGGGGACAGTGGTTTGTCATGTAATTGCAGTGACTCGCAGACTGTGCTGGGGACAGTGGTTTGTCATGTAATTGCAGTGACTCGCAGACTGTGCTGGGGACAGTGGTTTGTCATGTAATTGCAGTGACTCGCAGACTGCTGGGGACAGTGGTTTGTCAGGTGTTCACAGCCACTCAGAGACTGTGCTGGGGACAGTGGTTTGTCAGGTATTGGCAGTCACTCAGAGACTGTGCTGGGGACAGTGGTTTGTCAGGTGTTCACAGTCACTCAGAGACTGTGCTGGGGACAGTGGTTTGTCATATTCGCAGTCACTCAGAGACTGTGCTGGGGACAGTGGTTTGTCAGGTAGTCGCGGTGACTTGCTCCAGACTGTTTAATCTTGCACACAGACACAAATCTTGCACTGTGTCTGTGTTCAGATCTGCGAATACCATTATTCCCTGGCCCCGGACTGTTTAATCTTGCACACGGTATACAGTGCTATACTTTTTATATTATATTATTTCCTGGCTCCGGACTGTTTAATTTTGCACACGGACACAGTGCTATACTTTTTTATTATATTACTTTATTATTCCCTGGCTCCGGACTGTTTAACTTGCACAGGGTATACAGTGCTATGCTTTTTTATTATATTACTTTATTGTTTCCTGGCCCCGGACTGTTTAACTTGCACAGGGACACAGTGCTATACTTTTTTATTATATTATATTGTTTCCTGGCTCCGGACTGTTTAACTTGCACACGGATACAGTGCTATGCTTTTTTTATTATATTACTTTATTATTCCCTGGCTCCAGACTGTTTAACTTGCACAGGGACACAGTGCTGTGCTTTGATCAGATGTTAGAGTGACTCTGTGCTTATAATCGGCTGTAAAGCAGCTGTCGCGCTGTACCAGCGGCAGCGCACACCTCTGGCCGCATCGTGTCCCCTGCTTTCAGTCTCGTTCTGTAATGGGGCGAAGCGAGGTGTGCGTGTGTCTGAGGTTCACGCGTGGCCAGCGAGGCCCTGGTCTTCAGTCCATCCCCCCCTCACTGGCTCGCCCAGACAGCTTCGCGGTGAGAGCCCCGCAGAGGCACCGTTTTTGTCTTTTCTGCCGTATTGGCCTGTGTCTGTGTTCAGATCTGCGAATACCATGGTGTTCCGGTCGCTACAGGATTCGGGGCAGTGACATGCTGGACAGGCTGGTGGCGTGGGAGCGAGAGGCGAGGCCAGGGGTCGGCAAACTCCTTAGTCCACAGAGCCAAACAGCAACAGGACAATGATTGACATTTGAGAGCTGCATTTTTAAACTGAAACTTCTTCTAACGCCACTTCTTCAACATAGACTCGCCCGGGCCGTGGTGTTTTGTGGAAGAGCCACACTCCAGAGGCCAAAGAGCCACAGTTTGCAGACCACGGGGCTAGGCCGTAGAGCCTGGCTGTGCCATGGTGTGTGATGCCCTCTGCGTTCTCCCAACGAGGAGTCCCCCGATGGCTCCGCTCTAGAAAGCAGCCCCTCGTCATCAAGCAGCGCGGGCATTTAATCAGATCGTGTTCGGTCTGCTGAAGTCTCACCTCGTATCTGTGAGCGTGTCTAGTCCTGAGTGGAGCATGGGGAGCACAGTGTGCACCCACTGTCTTATTCGGCTCATAGGGTCACGGGGGTAAGCGGGGAGCTTAATGCCAGCAACTGCCGGGCCGAGGATCCACCCCCAAGTGCTCCCCCTCAGCCTCTGGTGCGCAGTGTACTGACCACTGACCCCTTACTCTTCTGTGGGTGCGACAGCTGGGGACCCGCCGTCTGTGGCAAAGCAGGTCCTGTCTCTGCCTCGTCTGACCCCAGGGCAGAGGCTCTGCTGGTTTTCGTCCGACGTATTTCACTTAAAGGCGCAGACCGTGTTCAGAGGAACACCTGCCCTGCTCATTCAAAGCCTGTCGAGGTTCAGGGCATCTCACCCTGGGCCCCTTCCCTCCAGCGGCCGTGGCGGCGGCTCCTCTAGAGACTGTACATGTTTAAACCCGCAGTGGCTCCGCCATGCCACATACCCCGTCTGGGCAGGTGCCCCTGACCAGACTCGAACCCGGGACCTCTCTGTCCCCAGGCCGATGCTCTATCCCCTGAGCCAAACCGGCCAGGGCTGTGGTCTGTGTTGTTATCTTGCACGTGGTGTTCATGGGCAGCCACAGCTGCGGGAGGCAGTTCCGGCCAGGTCTTCGCAGCCCCGGGGCCTTTCTACGTATGCAGGTCGCCCAGGCCCCTGCCCTTCAGGGAAGGGGTTGGCATTGACACTCCCTGCGTCTCACCGACCCCAACAGGTGCTCTTGGTGTGAGAAGTGGACATACATTTCATCGCTGTTTTTTGCATTTCTGTTGGATTGTGTGCTTCCTTACTTTAAAGAGCTCTTTATATATTAAGTAAATTAGTACTGTCAAGTACTTTCCTGTTTGTCTTGACTTTTAAATGATATGCTAAGATTTTGCTGTTCAGAATTTTAAATATACAAATGCTCGTCAGTGTTTTATGGTTTGGGGATTTTATGAGTGTTCAGAAAAGCTAATCTCTCTCAAGATCACTTCTTTTAAACCCCATGTTTCGTCCTGGTTTTAAACTTGAACCTGGGGTCTCTCTGGACTGAGTGTGGTGTCATGCGTGACGGACGGACGGACGGTAGGCCTCTTCTCCACACCGTTTACCGACTGACGCCTCCGTGACCGTTGGTCTGTAGACCCTGCAGCTCTGAGCCTCTGCATGTGGCCCGGTGGCCGTGCCTCCTGTCTGACTTCGCCTTTAAGATGTCTCCGTGCTCCTGTCTTCCTGTGCAAGAAGCAGGTATGTCTTTGCTTTTACTCCCAGGGTTTGCCTCGGCTTTGCACTTGATGGGAGGTGTGGGCGGCGGCCTGGGTCCGTTACAGCGCCTGGGCCTCCTGTCCGGTGACCGTCGCCGTCACAGAGGCTTCTCTGGGTGTTGCTGTTGGACGGGCAGGGTCAGTGCAGCGGGCTTGCTGGTGAAATGCCTCTGCACACACTGTCCCGGCCACCACGCCGCCATGCTGGCCCGCTGGGGATGAACTGCGCTGTTCTGGGTGCTTGCCTTTCCCCCCGTTTTATTGAGGCAACTGATAAGCATTGTTTGCATTCTGACCCCTACCACGTGGCTGACTCTGTGGTGGGACGTTGTGTGCCCGGATGTCTGAGCAGAGGCCTGCTTTGTGCTCATTGAAACTTCTGCCTCCCGGGACCCCCGGGGCCGGCTCCCCTCACGCTTCACCAAGTCCTCAGGTTTGAAGTTTGCCTTTTAAACTTGCATGTTGGGTCTCGCCGACGGTTTTAAGTTTTGGAATCAAATCTGTTTTCTTCCTATGGTTTCATACTTCGGAATCATGCTTATTTCTCTTAAGGTGCCCTTGTGGTTTCAGCTTTGACACTTAACTCGTTAATCCGTCTGGGAGTTAATTTGCTATAAAGTATGAAGAATCTAATTTCGTTCTTTCAAAATGGCCAACTTTCCCAGCACCATTTACTGAATAATCCTTTCTCTATCACTTTGAAACGCCACTAATTCGTTACTAAGTTCTGTTTCTGAGCTTTCTAGTCTGTTCCACTGACCTCTCTTTGTGTGGGCCAATCCTGTTTTAGTTATTTTAGCTTTATAATAAAATAGATTTTTATTGGAATCGCATGATCAGTGTAAACATGTTACAATACTGAGACTTCCCACTGAAAAGCTGGCCTCCCTGTGCATTCAGCTTGGGCTGATTCTCACCAGGCACTGTAGCTTCAGGAGCTGTAGACTTCTCTTACACACGTTACGCACCTTTGTCACATTCTTAGAACTGGTTTTCCGCATCATGGTTGGATCTGGTTTTCAGTTAATATTTCAGATGAGGTTTGCACATTGGCAGCGTCGTAGCCAATGAGGTTTATCCGAGGTACAATTATTGCCCATAAGAGAGAAACAATTCCGATGATGGTAACATGGTAAGGTGTGTGTGTGTGTGTGTGTGTGTGTGTGTGTGTGTAAATTATGCTGAACTTCAGTATTAGGGCCAAATAGAGGTAATGCAGCACCTTGGCTAAAACTGTAAG
>PVJN01047869.1:0-15830 GCA_004026805.1 Lasiurus borealis
AAAGGCATACATTTCCAGCTTTGAGATAAGTCTTGGGATGCAATGTACAACATGACGATTATGGTTAACACTGTCGTGTGGTATGTTTAAAAGTTGCTAGAAGTTCTCATCACAAGGAAAACGAATTTTGTGACTATACAAGGTGGTGGGTGCTCATTAACCTTGTGGTAGTCAAGTTTATAAATATATAAATTATATACACATAAGTGTCCATGAGGTCATTATACTATATACCTTAACGTATACAGTGTTGTATGTCAGTTAATTAATAAATCTAGAAAAAAAGAAACAAGTTGCTATACACTCACCTGGGTATGTGTGGAGAAGTGTGTGAGTGTGTGTGTATTGTGAATGACTAGAAAGCCAACTTCTCAGCTTTTACAGTACAGTTGCATACATCAAGCTAGATTCAGCTCCACCTAACATATAGATTATTTTTTAATCTATCTCTGATATGCTGTGGATGTCATGAAGAAATGTCTATATGTTTAAATTTAAAAAATGGTAAATAGCAGAGCAGTGTGATAGCCCAATTTCATTTTTGAATGAATAGACTCTACTCATGTATAGCAAATATTTACAAACATACAGAATCCTCTATGTAGAATAAAATGTCTGTGAGTATAGACTGAGGATGCTACCAGTGGGGAGTGAGGTTGGAAAGAGAGAAATATTTTACTTAGTATACTCTTAGATTTTTCATTTTTTAAGATTTTTGCAATGAGTAATTGTCACTTTAATCATCCAAAAGTTAAAATTTACTTAGCACTTCACCAAACACACACACACACACACACACACACACACACACACACACGGGGTTATTCAGGTCATGTCACTTTCCTGGCTGCGATTGTTTGTAGGATAACATTCAAACTCCCACAGGCCCTGTGAGTCTCCCCCGTGGAGACCCTGCCTACCTTTTCCCTCCACCCACCCCGTGCTCACAGCCACTCTGGCCCTTTACCCAGGACACCCAGCCCCCACCTGCCTTTGCACACATGTTCCTTCTCTTCACTCAGGGGTCACTCCACAGTCCCTTCCTCAGGGGCCCTTCCCGACCACCCACCTTACAGTAGCCCCCCACATAGACGTGCCACCTTGCATCGCTCTGCTTTTTATGGAACTAAGGATTACACGCCTGCTTATCTGCTTGTCTGCTGTCTCCCTGGCTGGAATACGGCTCTGTGGGAGGAGCGGCCTGGCCTACCTTCCTCCCTTGGAGCCTCCGGTGCCTAGAACAGTGTACGGTGCCTGGCGTGCAATCAGAGGCTATTTGGTGAGTGTGTGGACGAGGGGGTGGACGATAAGTGTGGGGTGGCTGGCTGCTGGTTGATCTGACCCAGGACCCTCTGTGCTCCTCCTGCTCTCCAGCTGCCCCGGGGTGGGGGTTGGAGGGGAGAAGAAGAGGGTGAAGAGGATGCAGCAAAGCTACCCCACCGCGTCCTGAAAGTTTGCTGGGTCTGGGACTCAGTCCATTAGCTCCTATATCACCTGCCTCACCTCGTTTAATCGTCACACCTCGATGCGGTCTTTTCATTGCTCCCCATTTTATAGATGAGGAAACGGGGCTCAGAGAGATGAAGTCACTTTTTCCTTGATTACACGCTGAGTGATGGGCCCGGGACTGGACTCGGGTCCGGCTCCAGTGCCTTTTCACGGAGCCTCGCTGCCTAACACCGACCAGGGAACGTGCAGGAACTGGGGGGAGGGTGTGGGGTGTCTCTGTTCTGGAGCCTTCAGACAAGCACTCCCTACAGGTGTTAGGAAGAGCAGATCAGACGCCTGGGGGAGTGGGGGCTGGGGCTCCTGGGGACCTGGAGGAGTCTCTGGAGACGCTGGGCCTTCGTGACTCAAAGAGGGTGCGCAGGCATCTAACCGGGAGTCACTTCCCAGATACAAGGGATCGGGCTGGGCACCGAGCCAGGTAAGAACAGCCTTTTTCTCTAAAGACTCCCTCCATCAGCCAGCCCCAGGCCTAGCTCATTTCTAAACCTATGAACAACACCCCCATATGACATATTAAAGGAGGGGAAACTGAGGCTTCGGCAGACCCAAAGGAAATGCACCCAAACCGGGTGAAATTGAGACGGGGCGGGGAGCAGGCCGGAGGCAAAAGCCTGGGTCATGCTGGAAGCAGCCCCAGGCAGCCCTGAGCTAGCCTGGACCCGAGCCGTCCTGCGGCCTGGAGCCACCAGGGGGCGCCAGTCCTCAAGCCCAGAGGCACTTTCTCAGCTCCTGCCTCCCAGAGACCGGATCCTGGCTGGGGGGGTTGAATGCAGGAGACAGTTCTCTCTCAATGGCCTGGCTTTTCCACAGGGAGGCTAGGCTGCACTTCTTACAGAATTACAAATAGGTTTAAAAGGATGAAGAAGGATGTTTTAAAACCTTCCCGGCCCTGGGGTTCTGAAAGAAGCCTGTGTGTCCGCTGAAGTGGCCTTGAGACTCATCCACCACCTCCTGCCCAGACATGGCTTCCAGGGATGGTCTTTAGAATCATTTCCAGGTGTGGGTTCTGGGTGAGCTGTTCACCAGCTTTGGCATCAGATATGAGAGCCCTAAGTAAGGACGGGCCGCATGTGGCAGCCCTGGGTGTGGCCCTCGGGTTAAGGCTGCCTTCGATGTGCCTGCAGAATGGAGCTCCCCGTGGGAGGGGCCCCCAGCGGTGGCCTTCAAGTGTGAAACCTTGCTCAGCTGTGACACCCAGTGGGCCTCTCCCTCTGGAGTGCAGACACCCGAGTGTCTGGTCTGCCCAGGTCTCAGAACCCCAGTGAGGACCCATTAACTAGGATACGTCACCTTTGGTTCAGAGGTGTCCCCATCATATGCCCAGTGTCACTCATTCCCCAACACCTAATGCCTCTCTCTCCTCCCCTGAATGTGCTCCAGGATCAAGGCTGGACCTTGGGGAGGAGCGGGCAGGTACATCCTGACAGAAGGACATCCTAGCCCAGGCTCCATTCTCATCCCACCCCAGAAAAGTGTTGGTGGGGGGGGTTCAGCCCGTGCTGAATAAGGGGACCCTCAGAGCCTCCTTTAGCCCAGCAATCGTTAATGGGGGTTATTCGGTCCCTCAGGGAACAGTCCGCAATGTGTGGAGACACTTCTGGTTGCTGTGACTGGTGGTTTACTGGCATGTATGGGTAGAAGCGAGGGACAACACTGACTATCCCCCCGGGCACAGGCCCGGCCCCACCACAGAACATTGTCTGGTCCCAAGTGCCAATAGGGGTTAAGAAGCATGCCAGCTGCCGAGACCGGTTTGGCTCAGTGGATAGAGCGTCGGCTTGAGGACTGAAAGGTCCCAGGTTCGATTCCGGTTGGGGGCATGTACCTTGCTTGTGGGCACATCTCCACTGTGGGGCGTGCAGGAGGCGGCTGATCGATGTCTCTCTCTCATGGATGTTTCTGACTTTCTATCTCTCTCCCTTCCTCTCTGTAAAAAATCAATAAAAAAAAAAAAAAATATATATATATATATATATATATATATATATATATATATATGAAGCATGCCAGCTACACACAGCAGGGCATGGGCCTGCACCAACAGCTCAGGATGAGGGGGCGACAAGAACGGAGGAGGAGGGAGAAACTGGGGGGAGGGGAGGGGAAACGCACCGGACCTGGAGCAGACAGACCTGGGTTCCCCTGACCGGCTATGGGGCCTTGCCTAGATCACTGAGCTTCCTACGCCTGTTTCCTCGTTTGAAAAGAGACCACGGGATTGGACAAGAAGACAAACGTGGGAGACGCTGGCACCAAAGGTGCTCGGCAAAAGCAGACTGGGCATGGGCGTGGGTGTGGGTGTGGAGTGGGGGTTTCAGGAACTAGCGCGGTCCGGTTCTCAGAATTCCAAAGAGGTCCCGGGAGCCGTTTCTTCTTTTCTGCCTCTCCAGACTCCAGGAGTCACTGGGGCGCCCGGACGGGGCTGGGGAAGTGGGGCGAGGGGTCTGTACTCACCACTGTGGCTCTCGCCATCACTGCTGAGATAGGGGTAATATTCATGCGTTTGGCGCTGGTACAGCTCGGTGTCATAGGGAACCAGGTCTTCCGATGGCTGCTGGGAGAGGAGGGTGTCAGGACTCAGACCGGTGGGGAGACCCCCGCCAGGGGTGCAGCCCCCTCCCCCCCAGGATGCAGGGTCCACACTGTCCTCCCAGAAGGAGCAGCGGCATCGGGTCTCTCTCTGCTTGGGACTGGGGGAGGCCACAGAGCAGGAACCCAGAAGTGACAGGGACCCTGGAGGTCAGAGGTCAAAAGAAGACAAAGGCAGAGGGGAGAGGACTGCCTCCCTCCAGCCCCAGCCCTTCCTCTTCACAAGTGCCACACACTCACACTCACACCCGCACTTACATTGACACCCTCACTCCCACTCACACCCACACTCCCACTCACACCCACACTCACACCTGAGTGCCCCGATCTCACAGACCCGCCCTCTCATGTTCACACTGATGCACCTACAGCCCCCAAACATACATGTAGTCCCTATGACACACTCACACACAGCAACACACACCCACAGGTCCCCTCGCCCTCGCCCTCACACTCACTCTGAAGGTCACTCAGTCACACGCACTTGCGGTCGTGCACACACATGCACACTGGCGCTCATCCTGGAGGCCCACCCAGTCACCGGATTCGCACTCATAGCCACATATTGCCTTCAAGCGCCTGAAACTCACCTTCGTACCCGAGTCCTCCCGCCATCACTCACATTCCACTCGCACACTCGTCCTCACCACACATGCTGCCCTCCTGCCAGCCTCCAGAGCCCCAGCCCACCCCCATTCTCTCCCTGCCTGCGCCCAGGCCCCCGGCAGCGTGCTCAGGGCCACTGTGGTCCCCAGCGGCTGCCCACCTGATGGGCCTCACAGTCTCACCTCGGCAGGCTCTGGGGGCCACTGGATGGCCAAGCCCTGATCCTCACTGCCCCTCAGCCTTGCTCCTCTGACACCCTCCCTGGGATGCTCCTTCCCTCCTCCTCTCCCTTCCCCCTCCCCTTCCCCTCCCCCTTACTCCTCTTTCCCCACATCTTCCCCCCCGCCCGCACCCCACTCTCTGGCGCAGGCACAGGGACATGCACACCCGCAGTCTTCCCAGCAGTCACCAGGCCTCTCCCCACCCTGAAGCCTGTGCCCGGGATTGCACAACAGTCACTCCGGCCCTTGGGGCTCGGGTTGGGGTCAGGGCTGCCCGGGGAGCCCGCCGCCCCTCCCAGGAGCACTCAGGAGCCCCTGGGCGGGGAGAGGGCTGAAGGTTAGGTGTGGGAGTCCAAGATGTGCCTCCGGCCCCTCCATCTGGAGTTTAGGGATTGGAGGTCAAGGGTCAGAAACAGGGTGGCCCAGTCCCTGAGCCTACCACCTTCTGGAGACAGAGCTGACTCTTCCAGGGACCACCTTCCTCCTCCCCTGCCCCCCCCCACCTCCTGGGTCCTAGCGGGGAGGGTGGGCCAGGGCCAGGTCAGGGGCCAGCTGGCTGCTGATGTCAGGCTAGGCAGAGCGAGGAGCCGGGAGCCCAGCACTGGGTCCTCAGGCAGGGCCGCCGGGCAGCGGGGCAGCAGGGGGTCAGGGCTGTGGGGCCTCCCTGGGGCTCTG
This sequence comes from Lasiurus borealis, assembly GCA_004026805.1. Lineage (NCBI taxonomy): Eukaryota > Metazoa > Chordata > Mammalia > Chiroptera > Vespertilionidae > Lasiurus > Lasiurus borealis. The sequence goes on from PVJN01047869.1 coordinate 5,601, forward strand.
AGGCCTCAGTGGGGTGGGCGGCGGAGGTGGGCGAGGGAAGGAGCTGCCTCTAGGCCTGGAGAGCTGAGTCAGGTGGGCAGGCCCTGCCCAGCCCTTCCCCGGGGCTCCCCACCCTGGCTGCGTGGAGATGGAGGGAGAAAACAAGGAAAGGGGTCCTTTCAGAGGAGCTCAAGTCTGACACTGCCTGAGGCCGCCGCTGTCACCCAGAGCAGGAGCAGTGGGGTGCCCCAGCCTGCTGCCCTCAGCTTCCTGGGGTCCCCTGGTCCTGTTTTTCCCCCCACGTTTCCATCCGGCCCAGCCTCGGCCCCGGCCCTGACTCCAATCCCGCACTCAACCAGGTCCTGCCCAGCCCCAATCTCAGCCCTGGGTGTCTCCAGCCCCAGCCCCGGCCCAGCCCTCACCCAGCCCTGGCCTCTGCCCCACCCCGGGGCCCCGCGTCTGCCCGGCCTCTGGTGGACCCGAGGGCCCTGGGCCCAGAGCCTTCGGTCAACAGCTATGTCCTCTGTGCCAGGCCGTAGGCCGGGCGCCGGGCACCCAGACTTACAGCAGTCGTGGTCCCCGGGAGCTCCCGGGCCATGGGCGAGACCCGGGCCCGTTGCCTCCTGCTCTTCAGGCTTTCCTATCCCAGGGACCGCTCTTACCCCAGGCCTGTCTCCCCATCTCCTTCCCCTCCGCCTCTCGGCCGCCATCCTCCCATCCTCGGCCCAGTCCCCCCAGCCCTGGAGCTGGGGCCTGCCACCGAGCCCCATCTATAAATAACCGTTCAGGCCCCACCGATCACAGCCCCACACGGCCCAGCCTCAGCCGCCAGGGCACGCTCTGAGGACCCGATGGGCCCCCGCTGGTTCTGGGGCCAGAGCTCCAAGGAGGAAACACCAACTTCCCACTGAGAGCCAGCCGGGAGGGCAGCCTGCGGGCGGGCGGGCAGGAGGGCGGGCGGGCGGAGGAGCCCCGGTACTCACAGGGGGGACGAGGGGAAACCCTTCCATGTTGCACGCCTGTAACATCCAGCCGAGCTCCGGTCCGGTCCCCTGCCTCGGTGGGGGCCAGTGCGGAGCCCCTCGGGATGGGAAGCCCCGTCGGGGGCCGGGCTGACTCTCGGGCGCAGGGCTTAGGCCTGCCCCTGAGCTACAGGAGCCCTGCGTGAGCCCCCTCCCTTGACATTGCAGGGCCGGCAAGTTCCTGATTTTATCGAAGGGCCTGCCACTGGAAGATAGTCCCCTTGGGGTGACATCACCACCCCAGCCCGTTTGCATAAATCTCTTGCGCTACGGAAGTCTCGGAAGTCTCTGGCCGCTGGGGCAGGTGGTGCTGCAGGGGCCGGCCTGGAAGGCTGTGTGTGGGGGCCAGGCCCCCGGCCCAGAGGAAGCTGGGACTGTGAGGGGCGGCCTTGGGGGTTGGGGTGGGGAGGAAGAGTGGGAGGGAGGGAGGCTGGCTCTGCCACAGGGAGGCCTTTGCTTGCTGCCCCGGGGGCTGTGCTGAGGCTCTAACCCCTAACCCCACAAATGCTTCCTTTTCTTGAGACCCCCTCTCTCCCTCCCCAGGTGGCCAACAGTCACTTCCGTAAGGTCAGAGCTGGGAGGGGTGGCCTCTTGGGGCCTCCACTTGCTGGGGTCAGCTTGACTGGCTCTTCCTAGGCCTGGAGCCCCCAGGCCCTGGGTTCCACCCAGCCTGGCGCTGGGCCCTGGGACAGGGTCCTCAGCACAGGGAGCTTTCCACTCCCTGAACCCAGATGCTTCCCAGCGACCCTTGTTCCACCAAAGGTGGGTCCTGGGTTCTTACACCACCCCTCCCCGTTTCCTGAATATCGCAGCCTCTTCCATAGCTCTATTTCCAGCCCAGATTTCTGTTTCCTCACCTCTTCCTAATGCCTGAATATCTAATCCAGTCTTTCTGGCTTGCTAACCTTTCTCGTCTGTCCATTCATCTATTTTTCCCACCCATTTGTTTATCTATCTGTTTGTCCAATCATCTATCCACCCATCAAGCTGTACATTCATTTATCTATCAGTTTATCCAACTGTCCATTCATTCATTTTTTTAGTCCATTCATCCACTCACCTATTTGTTTATCTACTCGTCCATCTAGCCGTCTATATGGTCATAGATCAGTCCATTCATGTGTTATTAATCCGTTAGTCTTTCTACTGTACATCCAGCTATCAATCTGATCATCCATTAGTCCATTTATCCACCTACTTATTCATCCATCAACCTAGTCATCTCTCTACCCATCCATTCGTCTATCTTATCACCCATTTATATGCCCATTACCCATCCATCCATCTACCCACCTGCTCATCACTTCATCCATCCACCCACTCATCCTTTATCTGTGCATCCTGCCAATATTAATTGAGTTCCAGGCTCTAGGCTGAGAGCTGGGAAAATAGAAAAGTAATGGACAAGATTCCTGCCTTCAGAGAGCTGCTGATCTAGTCTGGAGGGCAGAGGGATGAATAAAAACACATTTTGAGCCATTGATGTCTAATGAGTCCCATTTCCTCCCAGGTGTAGTCTAACCCCTTGCTTTATATCCCCTCCCCATTAAGACTGGTCTACCTCCTTCCAGTCAGGAGAACCCCAGACCCCCAAGTGTTTCTTCACCGGCAGCAAAGACCAGGGATCCCTGGTTCACCATTAGATCACTTCCATCTTCACTGATGTTGTGCACCCACACTTGGTTCCAGGTCACAGGTCCCCAGGACACCCTCGGAACCTGAGCCAGGCCCCTCCCCAAGAGGAGGGGAGAGGCAGGCTGACTTGACATCCCCTCCATCCTGCTCTCAGCCTCCCTGTGGAGAAGGCAGAGTCCCAGCTACCTGGAGGTGTGTGAGGGCGGGTCTACTCCATGAGAATCAGGTCCTGCTTGATGTCTCCATTCATTCACTCACTCATTCATTCATTCCTCTCTTGGTTTATTGAATGCTTATTTATCTACTAACTCATTCATTCAATCACTAACTTACCATGTGCTGAACACAGACATGAATGAGGCATTCCAGGAGCTCACAAGCTACGGGTAACAGACATGCAAACACATGTATTCTGGGGACGTGGGGGCACAAGAGGGAGGAGCTAGGTACACGGAGGAACAGCTAATTTGGTCAGGACCTCAGGGAAGAAAGCATCGTCTGGCCGAGGAGCCAGCCTGAGCCACGGCCAGGAGGTGGAAAAGAACCGGGAACAGGGAGCCGCCATCCCTGTGGCCGGAAGCCAGACAGGACAGGAAGGCGAAGGGCCCTTCGAGTCGAGTGGAGGAGCCGGGGTCGCGTCCAGGGGCGACTGTGGAGCCTCTGCTGGTGGTAGGCAGGGTGCGTGTGTGCTCTTCTCGGTGCTGCAGGCCGCACACCAGGTCGGCCATGTGTTTCTGGGGCCTACGTCTCAGGAGACCCCAGGAGAAAGAGATTCCATTGTCTGAAGCCTGGCCAAGCCCAGGAGCCCTGAGTAAGGAAGTCCCCCAAAAAAGATGCAGGGCCCAAACCTCTGGAAATGGGCAGAATGACCCTCACTTTCTGCGCAGCTTGAGCCTCCCTTTCTATCCACATACCAAGTTCTCCCCATCCTTCCTCTCCTTCTCCCTCCCCCAGCGCCTACCGGAGGCCTCTTCCCAGGACCTCACACACCCAGGGACCTGCCGTCATTCAAAGCCTTTGGAACGGTAGGACCCAGATTCTGAGCAATTCCCAGCGGAGCAGGAAGTGTCTGACCATCCACAACCCCAGGGCCACCAGTTCCTTTAAGAGGAGGGACATTCTTTTTTAATTGATTTTTTACAGAGGAAGGAAGAGGGATAGAGAGTTAGAAACATTGATGAGAGAGAAACATTGATCAGCTGCCTCTTGCACACCCACTACTGGGGATGTGCTCGCAACCAAGGTACAAGTCCTTGACTGGAATCGAATCAGGGACCTTTCAGTCCACAGGCCGACGCTCTGTCCACTGAGCCAAACAGGTTTCGGCAAGAGGAGGGACATTCTTTTCTGAGTGACCAGCACTGTGCTGGCTGCTTCCACCTTGTGACCTCACGTAAGCCAAGGGGTCAGTGACTGTCCCAGGTCAGCCAGGTTGTGGGGAGAGCTGGGACACAAAACTGCCTTCTGGGACTCTAGGGAAGGCTGGGTCCTGGAGGAGAGGGGAGAGGAAGGGAGAAGAAGGGAGAGGAGGGGAGGGACTGGGGAGGAGGAAAGGCTGAGAAGCCACACACAGAGAGGGCAGGAAGAGCAGAGAGGGGGAGAGGCAGCAAGGATCAGAAGGGAAGAAAAGAGAAACAAGCCCTAGCTGGTTTGGCTCAGTAGGTAGAGCGTCGACCTGCAGACCAAAGTGTCCCGGGTTCGATTCCAGTCAAGGGCCTGTACCTCCAGTTGCAGTGGGGGCAACCAAACGATGTATTTCTCTCACACCAATATTTCTCACTGTCCTTCCCGCTCTCTAAAAACAAAAGTCAACAGAAAAATATCCTGGGGTGAGGACTTTTTAAAAAAGAAAGAGAAACAAAATAGAAGAAAGTGTCGAAAGAGGGAACTGAAGCAGCAAGAGCCTGAAGCAAGGAGAGAAGAGGGTGCCGACGGTAGGAGGGCAGAGGACTGGGGGGCAGGGGATGGGAAGCCGGTGGCAACCTGGCCTCCTCCTTCTGCAGGGGAGGAAATGGGGACCAGAGAGGGTCCCCGACTTGCCGAAGGTCGCCAGGTGCCTCGTGCCTGGGCTGTGACTCTCATTCTTCTTGGCAAGAAATTCCTTTGAACCCCAACATCCTGGGGGCTCCAGGGAATGAGAGACAGAATTGTCTTAATTCTTTTATTTTTGAAAAGATAATATAAGCGCATGCTACAACACTCAGAATGCCCCAAAAGAGAAACAGCTGCCCAGTTCCTCTTCCACATGCTCCTGCAAGTACATACCTGGTCCCATGTGTGTTTTTCTAGAGCGAACGTAAGCATACAGAAGCACGCAGGCAGACATGTTCTCTTATTACATTAACCAAAGGGGCGCATAAGAACACATTGCACTTCCCTCCCTCCCCCTCACCCCCCAAAATCCATTCCACGCCCATGCACATACCGCAGTCTTGCTCTTTTGAATGACTGACTGTATAGTATTCCACTGATTTGGATGGACTGCAACATTTTTTTGAATCATGAGAGACCTCATTCATATTGAAGAGTGCACAAAACATACACAGTGTAAAGAATAACTATAGCAGGGAAAGCTCGCCCTTATGTAACCACCATCCAGGTCAAGAAATAAAACATTTCCAGCCCTCCAGAAACATCCACAGAAGTCCCCTTAAGGACCCCTCCCTCTCTCTAGAAGCAACACCATCCCAGTGCTTCCAGTGTGATTTCCTTCCTTTTCTTTATAGCTTTATATCCCCCAACACATAGCTTCGATTTTTTTCTTAACAGATTTTCACCTTTATATAAAGAGAATCGTCATGCAGATACTAAGGGAACTCTGCCTCTTTGCCCACCATGCGGTTGCACGTAGCGGTGGTCCCTTTTCAGGGCTGTATAGTATTCCAGTGGCTAAAATTTTCCTCCATCAGTCACTTATGGATAGACATTCAGGTTTTTTTTCAGTCTTGTTATTACAAATAATACAACAACGGATAAAACTTGTTAATTTACACATATGCAAGTGTATGTCTAGGATAAATTTCCAAAAGTTGAAATGCTGGGTGGGTCAAAGGGCAATGGGTGTGTGTGTGTGTGTGTGTGTGTGTGTGTGTTTAAGCAGGGAAGTTAGAGGGGAGTGTCCACTGGAACGGTTGTCGGGGAAGAAGACTGGCGTTAAATGCTGTTTCCTGGGCTGGATGGACTGGAGCAGCGGTCGCCAACCTTCCGGAACTCACAGACCACCTGTGGTCTGCAGCCCACCGGTTGGCAACCGCTGGGCTGGAGCCCTGGCTTGGGGTGGTGGGCCTTATGCTTTTACATTGGCTGGTCTATAAAAGGGCATCCTTCGGCCTGGCCAGTGGGCTCACTTGGTTGGGTGTCGTCCCGTGCACCTAAAAGTGGCATGTTTGATCCCCGAGGGGGGCGTGCAGGAGGCCGCTGACTCTGATGCCATGTGTCTCTCTCGCTTCCTCTCTCTCTACAAAAGAGCACACCTTGCTGTAGCAAAGAACAAAGCAGAGTTTTCTGTCTTCGATGAAAACATTGCAGGACTTCTGTGGAAGTGTATGTTTGAAGGGAAACTAAAATTCTTACAAATTTTCCTTTTCCTGTATTTAATTCTCCAAGGGTCATCTTGATAGTTAAGAGATCAACGCTGAAAAGAAAATCACCACAACCAAATACAGGCCGAGGCACAATCCCGGGGCACCTCCCCGTACACACTGACACCTCCCGTAGTATCAGAAAGTACTTAAACAGAATCGGAAAGCCCTTAAATCATAACATTGAAAACGACATTATCTTTCTTAACTCACTGGAACTGAGATGACTTGTTTAGATTTTGCAGTGTATGTGTACAGGGATTTTTGACTCACCTCTTCTGATGTCAAAGGAGATGTATTTTTGAAATATATTTTTATTGATTTCAGGGAGGAAGGGAAAGAGAGAAACATCAATAATCGGAGAAAATCATTGATCAGCTGCCTCTTGCACACCTCCCACTGGAAATGGATCCTACATTGCAGGAATGTGCCCTGACCAGGAATCGAACCATGACCTCCTTGTTCATAGGTCGACCACTAAGCCATACTGGCTGGGCTATTTGATGAGAGCGAGTGAGAAACATTGATGGTAGAGAGAAAGATCGATTGGTTGCCTCCCCTATGTGCCCTCATGGGAATCGAACCCATCGCCTTCTGGTGTATGGGATGACGCGCCAACCAACTGAGCCACACCTGCCAGGGCAAGGTGTGTTTTTTTAATTGATCTATAACTGTAATATTGTATTAGTTTGAGATAGAGGAGAGAGAGAGAGAGACGGAGAGAAAGGGGGGGGGAGAGAGATTGTCACATTGCCCTTGGTGAAAGCTGTACCCACTTACCCTCCTACCAACAGCACATGACTGCTTTTTCGCCACCACCTAAAAGGGCTGGACAAGTGGGCGGCCCTACCCGGCTGAGCCCTGCAGGGTGGCAGGGTGGCCAGGCAGGCGGGGGCCAGGGAGGGCTGGCTGGGCTGCCCTTTGCCCCCACCGGGTTGGGTGGCTGATGGGGTAGGCTGGGTGCTATTGCAATCACCAAGCAAGCAGACAACAGGAAACGTGGGTGCTGTGTCCTCGAAGCTGAGTCCACAAAGGGGACCCAACCCCTGAGCTGGCAGACGCCTCAACCTCCACCCAAAGCAGCTCTAGCAGGAGGGAACGAAGCCCCCTCCCCTTTCCCAGCACCGGTGTCCTGGGGGGGGAGCCGGGGGCAGGGGGCAGGGCATGTGAAAACTCAGGCCTCACCGCGAGCTGGGAAAGTTGACAAACAGAGCTGAACAGAAATGGCCGTCTTGCAACTTCCTCTCATGGTTGAGACACTGGGAGAGGCTCCTTGAGCCCCAGCTTCGGTGGCCGGGGCCCCTCAGAGCTCCCGGGCGCTGGGCAGAGCCCCGCTGGCTCTGGGGTGCATTAGAACATCCATCAAATGTGTACTCGGGGCCCTGGGAGCCCCCCCAAACAGGCAAAGACCCCAAGACCGCTGCCTGGGGGCTGATCTGGAGCGGGGAGAAGCAGAGTATCCCCTCACATTAGAAAGTGCTGAGGAGGCCGAAACCAGTTTGGCTCAGTGGGTAGAGCGTCGGCCTGCTGGCTGAAAGGTCCCGGGTTCGATTCCGGTCAAGGGCATGTATCCTGGTTGCAGGCACATCCCCAGTGAAGGGCATGCAGGAGGCGGCTGATCGATGTCTCTCTCTCATCAATGTTTCTAACTCTTTATTCCTCTCCCTTCCTGTCTGTAAAAATCAATAAAAATATATTTTAAAAAAAGAAAAAGAAAAAGAAAGAAGGTGTTGAGGAGGCAGGAGGGCAGGTTCAGTGAGCCTGACCCTGAGAGCAGGTGAGGGCTGAGCCACACAGGGGGCTGGGAGGGGTCCAGGCCGGGAGCAGGCAGGGTCCACGCCAGGCAGGGGCACGAGGAGCTGTGTGGGCTGAGGGGCGGGGAGGGCTGCAGCAGGTGGGATCTTGGGGAGCGCTGGGTGGATCTGGGTTTTGACTCCAGATGGAAGGGCGGCATCAGAGCGGGGCCCATGCTCTCTTCCTCAGAGCTAAATCATCATCATCCCCGTGGCACAATGAAGCAGCTGAGGCTCAGAAGTGGCTGGTCAGTTGCTCAGGGTGGCTCAGGGGAGGGTCTGCCTGAGCCTCGGCTCACACCCTCGGCCGAGGCGGCTCAGATCCACAGACAGGGTGTTGGGGTGTAAAGAGCCTGTAGCCGGGACAGAGGGGAGGGAAGGGGCCGCATCCCGCATCCGCAGAACCCGCTGTCCACCTGCAGGAACGCTCCCGCCCTCACACAGCTCCGGGCGGGCACGTTATCCTCCGCACCGTCCCCAGGGGAGGGTTCAGAGCGCAGGGCGGGGTGTGCGAGGCCCCCCAGCTGGCGAGCAGCGGAGGGAGCGGGGCTGCAGGTCCGAGGGCCCTGGGCCGGCCGCCTCGAGGGCCCCATCTCCCTTCTCCCGGGTGTTTCCGAACCTAACCATCTTCCTCAGCCCTCACCCCTCCACAGGCCAAGTGCAAACCCCCGAGGCCTGTGCTGGAGCCCCAGCACCCCGAGTCCGCTGGCCTCTCCCCCCTCCCGCACCCCAAGTGGCCAGCCCCACCCCCACCCCCAGCCCGAAGATACATCTCCACATTCCTAGAACCTCTTTCTCAATCTTCACACGACCTTTGCTCACAGGCCGCCCCTGCCACACCTTGAGGCTCTGTTTCTCAAGGGCGCGCCTCCTCCAGGCTGCCCTCCAGACACCCTCCTCCTCTCCCAGCCCCCCGGAGCCTCCCATGGGTGCCCACTCCTGTGCCCCGCTGCCAGTCTCAGCTGCAGGAGGCACACAGATCCCCGGACCGGCCGACCGCCCCGGCCCTGAATCACGGCCACCCCACCACACCCGCGTCTCCTGCTGACCAGGCCTGCAGACAGCGAGCTCACCTCCTGGCCACATCACTCAGCCTCCGGCACCTCAAACCCACCGCCACCCACAGCGACTTCCTTCTGCTCACCGCGGGCAGCACCCCCACGCTGCCGGCTCGCTGAGGACAGAGCCGCTTCCCCACGGGCCCCCTCCTCCGCGGAGCCCCTCTCTCCATCCTCTCCTCTCCCCATCCTCTCCTCTCCCCATCCTCTCCTCTCTCCATCCTCTCCTCTCTCCGCCCTCTCCGCTCTGGGTTCCCCCTGGATCCCAGGTGGGAAGTGTGGTCTCTGGACGAGTTCCTTGCCCACGCCCAGGCTCAGAGGAGTCCTTTCTACTGAGAGGCCGGCATTGCTCAGAGGCTGGGGGAGAGGTCACCTTGACCCGGACACGGTGGGGGTCCGGGGAGTGCAGCGGTTCTCAACCTTCCTAAGGCCGCGACCCTTGCATACAGTTCCTCATGTGGTGGTGACCCCCAACCATGAAATGTTGCTACTGTTATGCATCGTGATGTAAATATCTGCATTTCCCGATGGTCTTAGGCGACCCCTGTGAAAGGGTCGTTTGACCCCCAAAGGGGTCGCGACCCACAGGTTGAGAACCGCTGCATGAGTGCAGGCCTCGCTCCTCAGCCTCCACAGATGTTTACGGAGCCTGTGGAGACAGACCTGGACCGGGACCCGTCCCCGTCCTCTGGGTGCTGTGGAGCTGGCTGGGGGCAAGGCCTTCTCAGGGCCTCAGCGTCCCTGTCTGTGAAATGGGGTGATAATAGGATGCTTCCCGCAGGGCTGTGAGCATGAGCTCAGACAGCACGTGGACGTTATGAGTGAGGCGCATGCCCAGTGTCCCGGGGAGGAGGACCGCATTCCTTTGTCTCTGAGGCGCAGGCTCTCTGCAGCCTCAGCCGCTCAGAGCTCAGAGCTCCCAGCCAGGCCTTTCCACCATCTCCTGGGAAAACTGAGAAGTGCAGGGGCCAGAGAGCCCGGAGGCAGCAACCCCTCCCCCCCACCACACACTTCTCTCTCACCGTCTTCCCCCCCCCCCCATTCTCTCCCCCCCGCAACACACTTCTCTCTCACCCTGTCTGAGCAACCAGGTCTTGGCAGGGGAAAGCCAGGCTGAAAAAAGGCCTGGGGTCTGGAGTAGGGACCTTGTGAAGGAGGAGGA
>PVJN01047870.1:0-15829 GCA_004026805.1 Lasiurus borealis
GGGGTGCAGAGAGGCAGTCAGTGTTGGGGCCGCGGCCCGGCCTTTGTTTGAGATGACCAGGCCCCGTCCAGGGTGACCACAGAGGACCAGAGAGCTGGCCCACAGAGCTGGGGGGGGGGCGGGGGGGAGGGTCACGGCCATGGAACCTCCGGACTCAGCAACTTGACAGTGGCCGGCTCTGTGGCCTGACCACGGGCGGAGGCCGCCCTCTGCCGGAGCCGCCCGGGAAGGGGTGACGTGGAACCCTCAGGCTGCGTTTGAGGGACAGGCCTGGCTTTCTATGAAACCCTCATTCGGATGCATTTTTATTTAAAAAAACAAAACACCACAACAGCAGCAACACACAACAAAATAAGGCCTTGCCAGCGGTTGTGGCTCAGGGGCTGAGCATCAACCTAGGAACCAGGAGATCAGGGTTCGATCCCTGATCAGGGCCCGGGCCCAGGTTGTGGGCTGGATCCCCAGTGGAGGGCACGCAGGAGGCAGCCGATCTGTGATTCTCTCTCACCACTGATGTTTCTCTCTCTCCTTCGCCTTTCCTCTCTGAAATCAGTAAGAGTACTGCGTACGCAAAAATTCGCTCTATCCGGCTCTGAGAAATGTTTAGAACATTAGCCCCAAAGCCAAAGGGTTGGGAGTTCGATTCCAGTCCAGAGCACGCACCTCCGCTGCAGGTTCCATCCCCGGCCCAGGCCACGTGGGTGCAGGAAGCAGCCTGTCCAGGTGCCTCTCTCCTCGATGTTCCCTTTCTCTTCCCCCTCCTCCTCCTGCTCCTCCTTCTCCCCTTTCTCCTCCTCCTCCTCCTCCTCTTCCTCCTCCTTCTCCTCCTTCTCTCCTCCTCCTCCTCCTCCTCCCCCCGCTCCTCCTCTTCCGCCTTTAGCGAGAGCAGAATTCTCTCTCCCGGGACCCTGTCCTCAGGTGAGGATGAGAAACAGCCACAAAAGCGAACAAAAAAGCCCAAAACTCATTCCTTGAACACTGGCTACCAGTGTGAGCAGAAACGGACGCCCCCAGCTGTTTCCGTATGCCCCTCGGGCCTGGCCAGACCAGGACCTCTGTCTGCAGCTCGAACCCAGGCCCCGGGGAGCTCGGTCCACCCAGTCCCCCTGGGCCGGCCTCAGTTTCCTCATCCGTCAAGGGAGAGCGGTGGGCAGGCCCAGCCTGTGGCGTCTGAGCCTGTTCTAGGGGCTCCTCCCTGCCGGGGGGGGGGTGGGGGGGACCCCTGTCCTTCTTGCCAGCACGCCCCTCTGTCTCTTGGAACGGGAGCACGGGGTGGAGGTGAGCTGGGGCCGGGCTGCCGTGCCCAGGTGGAGGGGGGCTGCCCAGCAAGGCGCCCCACCTGCCCACGTCCCACTGGGCCGGCGCTGAAGGCGTGCCCGCCGGCTCCCAGCACTGCCCAGCAGCTGTCCGGGAAGGACCGGCGGGGATGGGGGAGGGCTGCCCACCCTCCGGGAGGGCCTGGGGGCAGGTGGGCGGCCTCTGGAGACCTTGGCTCCTGCTCGGGGTTGTGAGCCGGGACTGGCTGTGGTCAGACCCCCTCCCCCCACCCCGGGGGGCGGGTGAGTCAGGCAGGACTGGCCGCTGAGACCCAGAGGCCGCTCCTGCGCGGCCGAGCTCCTTCCCGTTGGCCGGCGCTGTGGCTTTTACAGACGAAGCGCTTTCATCTGCTTCCAAGCGCTGCCTTTCAGCGGGAGCGTCTCCAAGGAGGGAATTTCCACTGAGCCGCTGTCCTGGGCTCGCGGGGCGGGGCGGGGCGGGCGGCCACGGGGGCTGAGGAGGGCGGTGCACGTGGAGGCTGGGCCCTGCGGTGGCGTGGGGTCCAGGGGGCTGGGCCGTGCTGTCATTGCCTGCCCCGGGTGGACACCTGCCCGCAGCCCGAGGCAGAGCGGCCCCAGCAGCAGAGCCGGCGCGCTCTCCTCTCCGGGGTCCTCCCCATCCTTCTGTCCTCCCCGTCCCTCCATCCTCCCCGTCTTTCCTTCCTCCCTGTCCCTCCGTCCTCCTCGTCCCTCTGTCCTCACTGTCCCTTTCTGCTGTCCCCCCTTATTTCTGGGTCCTGGGCACTTGTCCCCTGGACCTGCTCTCGCCCCCTCAGCTTCACTTCCTGGATCTGAGATGAGGGCCTGGCCCGAGGCTGGCCCTGAGCCCTGAGCACCCGGGACTGGTCCCTGCAGCCCTTTCTCTGTTGCAACGACAAGCACGCAGGCCTGTGCTCGCCCTCTGCGCGGCCCGACTTCGGCCCCTGCTCCTTTCTGCCCCTCTCTGCCCCTCTCAGTCCCTCTTTGTCCCTCTGTGTCCCTCTGTGTCCCTCTCTGCCCCTCTCTGCCCCTCTCTGTCCCTCTCTGCCCCTCTCTGCCCCTCTCTGTCCCTCTCTGCCCCTCCCTGCCCCTCTCTGCCCCTCTCTGCCCCTCTCTGCCCCTCTCTGCCCCTCCCTGCCCCTCTCTGCTCCTCTCTGCCCCTCTCTATCACTCTCGGTCCCTGAGCTCCTGGTTCACGCTGAGTGGCCCTCGGTCTGGGCTCCCCCCGCCTTCTGCTCAGCCCAGTCCTGGCCGTCTTTCCCTTCCAGCCTGGCGGTGGGTTCCACGGGGTTCAGGTGCCCCAAGGATGCAGGTGGCAGAGCCGTGCCCACAGAGAGGGGCCGAGAGGGACAGAGAGGGACAGAGAGGGGCAGAGGTCACTCCTGGAAATCGCTGTTCATTAACAGTCAGGGAGGAGGCTCGGACAGTCGCTCACAGACGCCCAGTGAGTTCAGTGAAGGCACGGGTCCCCATCCCGTTGTCTGTCTGTGGAGCGAGAAGGGCTGGGGCCCCTGTGCGCCCGGAGCGGATGGTCTGGGCTGTGCGCCGGCGTGTGTCTGGGGCCTCTCTCTGGGGAGGGAGGGGCGGTGCTGGACCCGTGCCTCTTCCCTGCGGGGCGCCACCCCACTGACTGCAGGGAGGGCCCCCACGCCCCACAGGCCCAAAGCCTGACTGGGAAGCGGGTGCAGAAAGCCGTCCGGCCAGCAGGTGGCGGTGCAAGCCCTCCGGAGCCCAGTCCTCGGTGTCATTTCAAGAGTTCCTGGCCCCAGGGTGGCTGAGGAGGAAGGAGGGGGGGAGCGACCGGTGGGAGAGTGGGAAACTCCTCTCATCTCCTGCACCCACAACGTCCATCCTAACAGTGGGGCTGGGAGCTGAGGGTTTCGGGGTGTCTCCTGCCACCTCTTTTCTTCCCCATTTTTGATGGGTTTGCCCCAATCTGTTTTAAAACTTTCCACCTTTTACGATGGAAACTGTTGAGCACACGGGGAAGATGACAGACTGGCAGAGGGAGCCCCCGATATCCTCCCCCCCCCATTCTGCAGCGGGCACTTGGCTTGGGGGTGCCCCCAGCATCCGCCCTTCCACCAGCCGTCCCTGTGAGATGTGGGTGCCCCTCCCCTGGGAAACCTCAGCCTGCCTTTCATGACCTGGAGGCCAGGACCATGCTCCCCGACATATGCTGGGGCGGTGCCCCGATTTACCCGTCACCAGTTGAGAACCCCGTTGAGTTGAAAACACAGAATAGACACCTCATCTAGCCCTTCCCTGTGTGGCTCCGTGGATAGAGCCCCGGAAGGGTCCTGGGTTTGATTCCGGTCAAGGGCACATCCCCAGAGTAGGACTTGCCGGAGGCAACCAGTCAATGGTTCTCTCTCACCATTGATGTTTCTCTTTCTCTCTCACCCTCTCCCTTCTTCTCTGAAAACAATAAAATATATGATAAAAAAAAAATAATAAAAAAAGACGCCCCGCCTACCAGCACCATGGTGTAGCCTCACCACTTTCCGCTGACCACATATGGCTTTGCCTCACCGGAAAGATGGAAAGTCATAAGTCAAAAAGGACCTGCAGCCCTCACTGGTGTGGCTCAGTGGATAGAGCGTCGGCCTGCGGACTGAAAGGTCCCAGGTTCTATTCCAATAGAGGGCATGTACCTTTGTTGCAGGCACATCCCCAGTAGGGGGCGTGCAGGAGGCAGCTGATGGATGTTTCTAACTCTCCCTCTCCCTTCCTCTCTGTAAAAAACCAATAAAATATATTTTTTTAAAAAAGAATAAAAAAATATGTGATTGATTTCAGAGAGGAAGGGAGAGGAAGAGGGAGACAAACATCCATGATGAGAGAGAATCAGGGATTGGCTGCCTCCTGCATGCCCCCCGCTGGGGATCGAGCTTGCAACCGGGGCCTGTGCCCCGACCAGGGATCGAACCCTGACCTCCTGGTTCAGAGGTCGATGCTCAGGCCCCAGAGCCCCGCCGGCCGGGCTGAATGTCCTTCAGACCCACGTGGGCTGCAGGTACGGGCGGCAGGCGGCAGGACGGCCGGCTCATCGGGTGCCTGCCGTGGTCCTGCTCGGGCCCTGGCTGTTTCCGGGGGCGCCGGTGGGTCCCGCTGCGCTGAGCCTCCTGTCCGCGGTGTTTCAGGACGCCTGCCTCCGTTCCTCTCGGGTGGATACCGAGAACCAGAATGGCCGGCCTGAGGGTCAGGGTGTGTTGGTTTTGTGAGAATCTGCCAGTCTTTTCCCCGCGTGGCTGCCCTGTTTTCACGCCCACCGGCGGCACCCGTCCCGGCCGGCCTGGCCTCTCCGGGGCCGTCGTTTGGAGGGTCTGCGGGGGCGGCTCCTTGCGCCTGGAATTTGCATTCTCGATGACTCAGCCGCAGAGCACATGTTCCTGTGCTTGGTGGCTATTCCGGTATGTTCCTTAGCAAAATGCCTTTTGGAGGTTTTAACACGGGGCTGCTTGGCTTTTTCTTATTCTTTCCTCCTGATCGTGGGCTTCTGTCAGAGATATGGTTTGTAGATACACACACACACACACACACACATATATATACACACACAAACATACACATACACACATATATACACACATACATATATATTCTTTTTCTTACCAGTTTGCAGCTTGCCTATTAATTTCCTAATGGTATCTTTTTTAAAACATATATATATATATTTTTTATTGATTTTTTACAGAGAAGAGGGAAAGGGATAGAGTTAGAGACATCGATCAGCTGCCTCTTGCACGCCTCCTACTGGGGATGTGCCTGCAACCAAGGTACATGCCCTTGACTGGAATCAAACCCGGGACCCTTCAGTCCGCAGGCCAAACAATCTATCCACTGAGCCACACCGGTTTCGGCCTAATGACATCTTTTGGTGAGCAAACGTTTGTGATTTTAACCCTGGCCGGGTTGGCTCAATGGCAATGGCTGGAGTGTGGGCCTGTGGACTGAGGGGTCCTGGGCTTGATTCCGGTTGGGGGCACAGGCCTGGGTGGTGGTCTCGATCCCCAGTGAGGGGTGTGCAGGAGGCAGCCGATCAGTGATTCTCTCTCATCACTGATGTCTCCCTCTATCTCCCTCTCCCTTCCTCTCTAAGATAAAAATACGTATTTAATTTTGATGAAGTCTAATTTCACAGATTTCTTTTCTTTTGGTTGCTACACTCTGCCTCCTTTATAAGAAAAGCGTTGCCTACTTCCAAGTTATAAAGATGTTTTTAATGTTGCTTCTAGAAGCTTTATGGCTGGAGCTTTTATTTTTGGTTTAGAGACCATCTTGAATTAATTTAGTCCGTGGCATGAGGTTAAGATTTATTTGCTTTTCCGTTTTTGCTTTTCAGTATGGATTTCCAGTTGATTCTTTGCCGAGTTCCTGGGCACTGTGGTGGAGCCCAGTCCCCGTGTACATGGTATTTTAATTTGGGGAGCCCAGTCCCCGTGTACATGTGTTTTAATTTGGGGAGTCCGTCACGTGTGTCTGTCTTCTTGAGTACCATGTTGTCTTGATCAACGTGGCTTCATCAGAAGACTTAAAATAAGGTTTCCCAATATATCCAAAACATGGCTTTAAATAGTCTAGGTCCGTAGTTGGCAAACTGTGGCTTGAGAGCCACAGGCGGCTCTTTGGCCCCTTGAGGGTGGCTCTTCCACAAAATGCCACGGCCTGGGCGAGTCTATTTTGAAGAAGTGGCCTTAAAAGAAGTTTAAGTTTAAAACATGTGGCTCTCCAAAGAAATGTCAGTCGTTGTCCTATTGTTGATATTTGGCTCTGCGGACCAATGAGTTTGCTGACCACTGGTCTAGGTCTATTGAATTTCCTTAAAAATTTTATAAGTAGCATGTCAACTTCTACCAAAAGGCATGTGAATTTTGTGATTGCAGGTCCATTTAGAATGGACATTTTTATGACATCGGGTCTTCTCATCGTATAAACCTGATACGTCTCTATTTCTAAGGTCTTTCCTTATTTACTTCTCTAATCTCTACAGAATTACATTTCCCATAGTTTTCAATGAGTAGATCCTCATGTCAATTATTAAACTTATTCCTCTTTTTTTTTTTTTTGCTGCTATTGTAAACTGAATATTTATTTTAAATTTTATGCTGGACTGTTTGCTGCTAGTATCTAAAACTACAATAGGCTTTTGTGTATTAATCCTAGATCCTGGGACCTTGTCAAAATCATTTATGATTCTGGTTCTTGTTCTGTAGATACTTTGTGATTTACTAAACAAGCGTGCCATCTGGAAATAGGCCGTGTTACTTTTTCCTTCCGGATCCTGTGCCTTTCATTTCTTTTTCTTACCTTATTGCATTGGCTACAGTTGCTAGTCCGATCCTGTGCGAGAACGTTCAAGGCGAACTCTTAGATTTTCCTCCTCTTGTCAGATTGTGGAAGTCCCCCTTCTATCCTTTATTTGCTCGAGTTTTTAAAACCTGAGTGATGGTTGACTTTGGCAAGTGCTTTTTCCTACAGTAGACCCCCCTGTCCTCGGTCACTACATCCCAGGATCCCCAGCGGGTGCCTGAAACGTTGGATAGTCCCGAACCCTATATAGACTCTGTGTTTTTTTCCCAACATATACAGACCTACGGTAAAGTTTAACTTACAAAGCAGGCACAGCAATAACGAATAATAAAAGAACAAGTGTGGCGACACACTGCCATAGAAGTGATGCCAATGGCTTTGGAGCTGTAACTAATCAAAATAAAGGGCCAAGACCGGTGTGGCTCAGTGGATAGAGCGTCGGCTTGTGGACTAAAAGGTCCCAGGTTCGATTCCGGTCAGGGGCATGTACCTTGGTTGCGGGCACATCCCCACTGTGGGGCATGCAGGAGGCAGCTGATCGATGTCTCTCTCTCATCGATGTTTCTGACTTTCTCTATCTCTCCCTTCCTCTCTGTAAAAAATCAATAAAATATATTAAAAAAAATAAAAAAATAAATGAAGGGGACGTGAGCACAGGCCCTATGATGGCGCCGCGGTCCGTCTGGAAGGGACGGGCAGGCGCGGAGCCTTGCCACGTGGAGATGCGGGACGAGAGGATGAGTCACGGTCCGGGCAGGACAGATGCTGGGGGAGCGAGATGTTATCGCGCCCCTCAGAAAGGCTCGCCATTCGAAACGTACGGATTGCTCATTTCCGGAATTTTCTACGTAAGAGTTTTGGACTGTGGGTGACAGACATGGTGGGTGGGGAAGCCACGCCGTGGTTGAGGGGCACCGGCCGAATCTGTGGGGTGACCCTTTCTCTCCTGGGTCCTGTGAAGGGGCAAAGAACAGTGACCGATGTCCAGGGGGATCCCTGGACCAGGCACAACGTGGCTAGGATTTGTCATCCTTCTCGTGTTCTGCTGGATCTGACTTGTTAAGGATTTTTGGGTGTAGATTTCATGGGGGAAACGGGTATGGGATTGTCAGGGTAGTTTTGGCTTCATAAGATGGGTTTGGAAGCGTTCCCTCCTTCTCGATTTTCTGTAAAGGTTTGCATTAAATTGTTGTTATTTCTTCCTTAAATGTCTGATGGAATTCACCCACGAAGCCATCTGTCCCTGGTGTGGTTTTTTTTTTTTTGTTTTTTTTTTTTTTACTTCCAAATTAAGTATTTGTATTAAATATACTAAATTAACTTACGCTTTAAACCTATGAAATCTGTTTAACACTGAGAGTTGTTATTCAAGACTTTTCCTTTATCTGTGTCAGTGTCGGTAAGCTGTGCTCGGAAGGGATTTGCTCATTTATTATCACTTTTATGTTCACATGACCTAGGGATAACCCTTCATTTCTAATGGTGGTAATCCAGCTCTCCATTCTCTCTCTCCTGCTCCCTCTCCTCGGTCTGGCCCTGAGTTTATCACGGGTAGATCTTTCCAAAGAATTCTCTTCCGGCTTTATTTTACTTCCATTTCCCACGTTCTTCATTTCTGCCTCTCCCTCCCTCCCTTCCTCCCTCCCTCTTACTTTGGTGTGTGCATCGGCCCAGGCAGGAAACAGAGCCCACCCAGTAATCCGCACGGCGCAGTGTAACATAAAGAACTGTTATCTGCCAAAACCGGCATGGCCCAGTGGACAGAGCGTCGGCCTGAGGACTGAAAGGTCCCAAGTTCCATCCCAGTCAAGGGCATGTACCTTGGTTGTGGGCACATTCCCAGTGGAGGGCGTGCAGGAGGCGGCTGATCGATGTCTCTCTCTCTCTTTGACGTTTCTAACTCTCTACCCCTCTCCCTTCCTCTCTGTAAGAAATCAATTAAAAAAAATATATATATATATATAAAAGAATTGTTATCTGGTGAGCCCAGCCTGCATGGCTCAGTGGCTGAGCGTGGACTGTGAACCAGGAGGTCCTGACAGGCCTGGGTTGGGGCTCCATCTCCAGGAGGGGGCGCACAGGAGGCAGCCGGTCCAGGATTCCCTCTCATCCTTGATGCTTCTCTCTCTTCCTCCCTCTCCCTTCCTCTCTGGAATAAAAGAATATGCGTAGATGTGTTTTTAAAAGAATCATGCTCTGCTAGAAGAGGGTCACCTCCTCAGAACGGCGCCAGAGGGACAGGAAGCGCCAGGACAAGCAGCAGCAGCCGCTTTGGGAGCAACGCCAGGAGGCGCGGGTTTGCAGCGGCTGTGGCTTCACGGCCGGACCCTGGAGCACAGACACCGGAGAAGAGAGAGAGCACGTGGGCTCCATCCCCAGGACGGACACATGTGTGCATCGACAGAGAGAAAGGAACCCGCATACCGGGAGAGCGTGTGCAGGCCACACGTGCTTGGGGCTGGGATAGAGAACTTGGCGTGGGGAAAGCGGGGACAGGGTAACTCTGTCAACAGAAAGGATCCTCTGAGAATGAAAAAGACATCTCCCACCACCCGATAACGAGAAACCAGCGGCCCGGTAACGACTGGCCGGGGACGGTTCTCAGAGACACGCAGAGGCCGGCGCCCAGCAGACACGCTCCACGCTGCTCACCGTGAGCGAGGCCCGCCAACGCCGCCGCCAGGGGCCTGCGTGCACCGGGAGGGCCATCGCCGCCCAAACCAACGCCAGCACAGCCTCCGTGGACGTCGATCCGCGGTTCCTCAGAAACGAAACCCGGGATCGCCACGTGATTCGGCAGTTCCGCCTCGGGGGCTGGGCCCCGAAGTATTGGAAGCAGATGTGCGCGCATCCAGATGTGTGCACGGCTACGGGCGCGCAGGCGTGTGCCTGGCCGGGCCGGGGCGGCGGGGAGCTGTGGGTTCGGGCGAGCGTGCGTGGCGTCGGGACCTGGGCCGAACGGAGTGGACACGGGGGCTTCGGTCCCGGCTGTTTGGCCACACGCAGAGGCAGCAGAGGGGAGGTGCCGGGAGGGAGCGGGCCGGGGCTCCATCCCGCCCACGGGGGGCTGCGTCTTGGGGTCAGGCCTGGTCGGGGAGCGTGGCGGCCACACACCTGCCCCGGCTGGGGGTGAGCCCCCCTTCTTCCCAGGGCGTGGGCAGCTGGGCTGTGGGAGAGGCTCCCTGCGTGGCAGTTGGGCTGGAGGGAGGGGCAGGTGGACTCGGTCACAGGAACTGCCGCCTGGGGCCCTGGGGTGGCAGCTGTGCCGGAGGGGGACGGGCGCAGGGAACCCGTAAAGTGGGCCAGACTGTGTGTCTGTGAGTGTGTGTGTCTGTGTGTGTGTGTTCTCTCTGAGTGTGCGCAGCGGAAATGAGCCACACCCAGTGCCGAGGCGGGTCCAGGCAGGCCGCCCCGGGGTTAAAGGGGCTGAGAGGAGGAAGCGGGTGGGGTCTTGGGAAAGGAGGTGCGGGGGAGCGAGGAACAGGGAGCAGGGAGCGGGCCTGCCACGCCCTGGAGACTGTGGGGGTGGCCCCAAGGCTCCCAGCAGATCTGCAGGCGAGGCCCAGGACCCTCGAGCTGAACAATAAGCGAGACTTTCCTCTGGGGTGTGCATGTGTGTGTGCACGCGTGTTGTCTGCACACAAATGTACAGAACCGTCATTTTCCTGTCTTCTTGACCACCAGAGAGGATTTCTATGAGCCTCTCCACCCTCCCCAAGCTGCTCTTATTTTTTAAAAAATATATTTTATTGATGTTTTACAGAGAGGAAGGGAGAGGGATAGAAAATCAGAAACATCGATGAGAGAGAGACATCGATCAGCCGCCTCCTGCACACCCCCCACAGTGGAGATGTGCCTGCAAGCAAGTTACACGCCTCCAACTGGAATCGAACCTGAGACCTTTCAGTCCGCAAGCCAACGCTCTATCCACAGAGCCAAACCTGTCCCGGTGCCCCAAGCTGCTCTCAGAGGGACACGCACACACACACACTCACACACACACGTGCACATACAGTCAGGCGAGCACGCCTGTGACAGCACCTAGGCCAGGCAGGAAACGGGGCCCTGGGAAACGGCAGGCCCCGCCTTTGGCACAGAACCATGTCATTCAATGGGATGGAGCGGGGGTGGGGTGGGAACAGGTTTTGCCCGAAGCGTCCGGTGCCTTTAAGGGCCGGTCCCGGTGGCTCCTGTCCAAGCTCTGACGGGCTCGGGACGGACATCTGTGACCCGGGGTGTCCTCGAGGCCGGGCAGCCCCGCCCCCCACTGGCCTTTCTCCCCGCGTCCTGGCGAGATCTGGACGGACATGGTCCGGGAGGGAGCAGCAGCCGTCCCCTGCCAAGCTGGCTGGGGGGCGGGGGGCTGGTGAGGTTGCCTGGGAAACCTGTTAAAATGCAGGTTCTGGCCCAAACCGGTGTGGCTCAGTGGCTTAAGCGTCGTCCTGTGGACTGAAAGGTCCCAGGTTTGATTCCGGTCAAGGGCATGTACCTTGGTTGCGGGCACATCCCCGGTGGGGGACGTGCAGGAGGCGGCTGATCGATGTTACTCTCTCATCGATGTTTCTAACTCTCTATCCCTCTCCCTTCCTCTCTGTAGAAAATGAATACAGCCGAAACCGGTTTTTGCTCAGTGGATAGAGCGTTGGTCTGCGGACTGGAGGGTCCCGGGTTCGATTCCACTCGGGGGCATGTATCCTGGTGGGCGTGCAGGAGGCGGCTGATGGGTGTCTCTCTCTCATTGATGTTTCCAACTCTCTATCCCTCTCTCTTACTCTCTGTGAAAAATCAATAAAATATATTTAAAAAAAAAAAAAAAAAGAAAGAAAATGCTGAGTGGCCCGGCTGGCTGGCTCAGTGGTTTAGCATCAAACTATGAACCAGGTGGTTACGGTTCAATTCCTGGTCAGGGCATAGGCCTAGGTTATGGGCTCGGTCCCCATTGGGGGGCATGCAGGAGGCAGCTGATCAATGATTGTTTCTCACCATTAATGTTTCTTTTATAAAACAATTATATATATATATTATTGTTTTTTTACAGAGATGAAGGGAGAGGGATAGAGAGCTAGAAACATGGATGAGAGACAGACATTGATCAGCCGCCTCCTGCACGCCCCCTACTGGGAATGTGCCCACAACCAAGGTACTGTACATGAATCGAACCCAGGACTCTTCCGTCTGCAGGCTGACACTCTCTCCACTGAGCCACACTGGTCAGGGCTCACCACTGATGTTTCTCTCTCTCCCTCTCCCTTCCTCTCTGAATTAAGTAATATGTCGAAGAAATGCTGAATGAAGGGGTGCTTGCATCCCCACTGCCAGGAATGACTGAGAGCTGATGGCTCTGGCCCAAACGCCTGTCTCTGTCCCCTGGCCCAGCATCCCCCTTTCGGGGGGCGGGGGGTGACCTTGGAAACAGTGACCTCTCTGTCCTGCATTGGAGTGAGTCTCCGAGCGGCCGCAGGAGAACAGCTGGGGATTACCAGGCCCTGTGGCTGGCGGGCCGCGCGCCAGGCCCCGGCGCGGATGTGTGGGTGATTGTCAGCCGCACGTGTGCGAGGAGCTGCTCCCCGCTCGGGGGGCCTGTGCACCCGCGCCCCCCTCCCCGGCCTCCACGGCTAGCCCAAGCGTCCGATACTCGGCTCTGGACCATGAGTCCCCGGGGGCTGGGGGGCGGGGGTTGTCAGCTGCCGTGGCTGTTGGTCTGTATCCCACGGCTGCGTGCAAAGCGCCTAGACGTGCATCGAGGGACATGTGGGCACCGACGCTCCTGCTGGGGGGGAGGCCCAGGTCCCACGTGCAGGGGCCGCCACACACGAAGCGCCTCCCGGGGAAGGACCTCCGTGCAAAACCGCCACGGGGGTTGGCCGCAGCATCTGAGCTTCCATCCTCAGAAGAAAGGCCGCGTGGGAGAGTCTTGGGGTAACTCGGGCGGGGTCCCCCCTGCAGGGAGGTAGTCCTGGACCTGGGGGACCCAGCCCAGGCTGCCTGCCAGGTCCGTGGGGGGGAGGCGGGTCTGCAGGGCGGCCCATGCGTGCCCAGACACCAGTGGGCGCCCATGCAGGGGCTGGCCTCGGCCTCCAGCCAGGTCTCCCTGCCTCCGGCTCCCAGGGGCTCCCAGCCCCGGCCCTGGCTGCCCTGGAGCCGTGCAGGTCCGGGTGGACGGACGTGGGCAGCCTGAGTGAGCTCTGGTCACAGTGACCGGGGGCCGGGGGGCTGGCGGGGCCGGGGGGCTGGCAGGCCCGGGGCACCCGTGCTCCCTGTGGGGAGGGGAGGGTTAAAGGAGGTAGTACCATGTTTCCTGAAAATAAGACAGTGTCTTCTATTAATGTTTGCTCCCAAAGAGACGCTAGGTCTTATTTTCAGGGGATGTCTTATTTTTCCATGGAGAAGAATACGGTGCACATTTATTGTTGAACAACAAAAAAAGGAAATGGATGGCCTGTCTACGGGATGGTGGTCGTCATCACCAACCAGCTCATGGATGGGCCGCAGCGCAGCCGGAGCTGTTCGGGCAGGGCGAGGTCTCTTTCAATCAGGAGGCAGACGCCTGACGGTAGCTTCGAGGGGCCTTCTCTTCCGGGGAGGCCTGATGTTCGGGGAGGCCTTATGACCAGGGAGGTCTTATGTTCGGGGGGATGCTTTATATGACAGCGGGAGGCAAAACTGGAAGTAGGTCTTACTTTCGGGGGATGTCTGACTTTTGGGGAAACAGGGTCAGTAGGTGCTACACGGAGGGGAGGGCTGGCCCTCCGCCTCAGGAAAGCAGTTTCCTCCTCCCATTCCTCCTCCCTTCCCCCCTGCACCCCATGGTCCCTTCCCCCCTGCACCCCACGGCACTGCCCCTGGCACCCCCCGTGGTCCCTCCAGGCCTCTCCTCTCTCTGGTTCTCTGAGTGGGGACTCCTTTGCAGGCACCCCAGGGCGGCAGCGGTGGCAGGAGGGACCAGGGTGGGAGAGGGGACGGTGCGGGGAGAGGAAGCGGTGAGACGTTTGCGCGCGTGGCTGTATTTATGGCTTAGGAGGTTGGCGGTCACCCGGGGTCACTTAGGGGTCACTGGGGCATGGCCGTGCGTCCCGAAGTGTCAGCTGGGTGGCTGGCCAGGCCGCGGGGCGGAGGGGCTGTCGTTCCTTGGCATCGGTGCTCTGCCAGGCACCGCGCCCGGGGCGGGGAGGAGCGCTGGCATCGGGCTGGCCCAGCCCCCGTGGCGTCTCCGGTCCCCACGGGGGAAGGGGGGCTGATGGAGCAGCGGGGACTGGGAACCTGTAAGGGGCGCATGCTCAGTCCGTGTCCTCCTTGCAGCCTGGAGAGGGGGGCGGGGGGAGGGGGAGGCACCCCAGGCCGGGTTTGGGGTCTGCCCTCGCTCCAGCAGTGAGTGGCTCCCTGCTGCCTCTCCGCTCCCCGCATTTTCCAAGCTGAGCGCGTCCCTGAGATTCCCCGTTAACACTGTCTCATGCCAGCCCCCCCACCCGCCCGCATCCTTCCCTCCGAGGCCACATTGTTCTTATTCTCGACTTCAAAGCCGCTGGGACCTTCCTTATGACCCGTGGGGTCCTCACCATCGGCTACCTTCCAGCCTCTCTCTCCAAACCCCCCCGCTCCTAGACGGCCGAGCTGGGCCGCGGCAGAGTCTTCCAGAAAAACCCGATCCTCGTACCAGAGCGCGTCTGCCGGTGGGGTGTCGTGGAGGCAGGCGGGCAGCGTGCGAGGTCGGCCAGGCAGCGAGGGCTTACACCGCGCCAGTGGGCAGTGGGCAGTGGGCAGTGGGCAGGCGGCGGGCTCACCCGCACCAGCGCAGGCTGCCGTCCTTCACCCCGGCTCAGGGGACCGGCCCGAGGGGCGGCTCGCCAACCTCCGCCTGAACAGGCGCGTCCCCTGGGCCGGCGCTCCCTCCCTGTGAAGACCTGGCTTTGTGCCCGTCACCATCGGCGCGTCCCTGCCTCCGGCTCAGACCTGAGGGCGCAGGGACGGACGGGCACATGCCGAGGCCTGCGGGCTGGGCAGCGGCCGCTGTAGTGTCGTGAGAGGTGATGCTGGGAGCGTGACCCGCTGCTGCAGGAAGGGGACGTATGTCTGAGGGTTTAGGTCCCCCGTGGTACAACCCGGCACTATTTTCTAGATAAGTGCTCTGGGTTATTCACCATCGAGTAGAAACCTTGCAATCAGCCCTTGGACCCCCGGCTGGCCCTTGCACACCTGTCTGGCTCTTGCACACCCAGCTGGCCCTTGCACCCCCAGTTGGCCCTTGCACCCCCGACTGGCCCTCTGACTGCTCCTTGCACACCTGGCTGGCCCTTGCACCCCTGGCTGGTCCTTGCACACCCGGCTGACCCAGCTGAGCATATGCACCAGGCGGCCACTCTCCGCCAGCAGACATGGCCTCGGGCCTCCACAGATGCCAATGGTGGTGACTCAGGGCCTAGAGCATCCACGTGACCTACTGGAAGCTGATGCCGTGGCGCCATAGGCTGCCGGGGGCTTGTGTGAGGCCGGGTCCCTCTGGTGCTGCGGCTGCAGCTCACCGGCGGGGTCCCTGCCCATCCTGCCCCCTTCCCCGGCCCCGGCTGGCCGGCCCTGTGGCCCCGGAGGTGCGCCCACCTGGGCGGAGCTGCAGGCCCAGGGCCAGCTCCGTGGCCTGGTGGAGGGGACACGCCACGGAGACCCTGACTCCCTGGTCCCTGAGACCGGGAGCCGGCCCTGTCGGGAGTGTCCCGGCCTGTCCGAGGGGGGAGATGGCTCTCTCTAGCGAGGAGGCAGCGGCCACCCGGCCAGCAGGGCCGCTGGGGGACCCGCGGGGTGATGCTCACTGCTCCCTCCTCCTCCTCTGGAGGGGCGCCCCCAGCCGGGCCTGACTCGGGGCCCCGCCGGTGAGGTGCAGGCCCAGAGGAGGGGGGGTGGTCTTTGGCCCGGGGCCTGGGGCTGGCCTGTCCGTCTCGCTGGCCGGTTGCCACATTGTTTCCGGCATCTCCCGGGAGCGTGCCTGTCCCCAAACCGGGAGGCCTTGGCAGCCCGGATCCCCGGGAACCTAGGAGACACGGAGGGGCCTTCCCCTTGCGGAAGGGGCACCCCGACACAGACGGTCCGTGGGAGGCTGTGTGGCCCCCAGGCCCCGGGGCTGCCAGCCTTTGTCCTCACAGGGCCCGGCCGGAGCCGGCGGGCAGGCGGGCAGCGGGCTTCTGGCCAAGGCTGGGCCGCGTCACGGCCAGGGACTCAGTGACTCATGC
>PVJN01047871.1:0-15829 GCA_004026805.1 Lasiurus borealis
GAGAGAAGGTTGAATGCTCAGCCCAAGGAAGGTTGCTCTACTGAAGGCAGAACCCTGGTGGGGAATAACAGCTTAATGAAGAGAGTGCTTTATCCTCACTGCCTTTTTAAAAAAATAAAATAAAATAAAATGCTGGAGTATGTGTGTAAAGCGATTAAGGACCATTCTCTACCCTAACTACTCTCAATCATCTGCTTGAGTTTATTCTCTCAAGACCTTCACTCATGGTGTTTCCTGGCAGTTTAACCTGGGAGTTACGGAAAGCAGTCTCTGGGTTCGGACCTCGGTGTTGCCGCCTCTAGCTCTGGGACCGGGGGAAGGAGGGAGATTTCTGTGCAGTGCATGCTGTGTTGTGCCGCGCAGAATTCCCTCTTAAGACCGAAGCTTTGCCTCCAGCTGGATAACTGAATCGCTCCCCGGGGCTCCTGAGCCTCGCAGAGGATTGTGGTTAAGCTGCTTCTCGGCCCATCCTTCTTGCCTCTCTCGCTCCCGGCTCCCGGGACTTTTTTGAGAACGCTCCTGATAAAATCCTGCACCCAGATCTCTGCCTCTGAGTCTGTCTCCAGGGGAACCGAACGTAAGGCAGTTGGGCTTTTGGAGCAGCTCTGGGAGGGAATCTGAGAGCTGGACCCGCACTGGCACCTGGCTGGAGGAGCCCCAGCCCTGCGGTGCTGTAGCAGCGGCGAGCAGCTGTAGCAGTGGGTGCAGCGTCGCAGGCCTTGCAGAGGTTGGGGAAAGCAGTGATGATGTGGATGACGGGACCAGGTTGCTCTTGCTGAGGGCAAGGCAATAGGAAAAAAATAACTAATCTAAAGAGAAAAATATGACAGAGGGCTTTCCTGGTACCGTGTAAAGACGTTCTCATCTGCAACCAAAGGAGGGGGGCGGGGGGGCGGGGAAAGCTGTGGATCAGAGCCAGGACTTAATCATGAAGACTGAGAGAAGGTTGAATGCTCAGCCCAAGGGAAGTTGTTGCTCTACTGAAGGCAGAACCCTGGTGGGGAAGAAGGGAGACCCTAAGGTGTGCGGGAAGAACCTCTGGATTCATGCACTCAGAAATCTTGAACCCCAGATTTTCCGAATCTTCTGGACCTGGAGAGGTGTCCCATTTCTTCCTGTTAAGGCAAGTGCTCTCTGTGCTTAAAGATGATTCAGAGGCTTCTGCAAAGCAATACATACACCCCGGTGTTCTGCCTCCAACTCACTCCTCCACAACATGTGCATCACCCAGCTGGAAAAGCGCTGGGCCTGGCGAGGGGGTGTCAGGGTCTATGAGACCTATATAGCCAGAGGGAGCTGGAGAGTTCACGCAAAGCCAAATCCAGAGAAAGTTGGACGGAGGGGGAGGCATAACGTAAAGATGGATCAGGTTAGAGTTTATTGCTGTGGGATTATTCAGCCATGGTACAGAACTTGGCACCTTGGCAAGTACCAACCACGTGGAAGCTTTGTAGAAAGTGATGTCCCACGCTAAATAAAGTGGAACTGCCAAGTGGGCACAGCACACAGCAGAGGGAGGCATCCAAATGCTCTGAGAAGTGACACAGGAGAGTACATATACTCCATAAAATTGGGTACCCTGTCGCTGACCAGGAAAGTCCAGAGGACACCCTGTTTACAAAAGTGACGATGAATGTGCTGGTGAGATCCTCAGCAGTGGCTGGCCGCTGTAGGGCTGGGCTGGGGGTCGTGGTGCTGTTTCAGGGTATGCTGGGCACCCTGCCAGCAATGAGGATGGTCAGATAGGGACATAAGAGAGGCAAAGTGGAAACAATTTAGCCATCAGAAGCAAGGCAGGCGCAATTACTAGAGTGGCAGCCTGGGCTTCCTGAACTGCAAAGAGCTATAAAAAATGATCAGCCGAACACAGCATCAGGGGCAGGACAAACCGCCAGCCAACTGGAATATAATCAAAGGAAATCAAAGATAGGTAGCAGGAGACTGAAGAAAGTTGCCCCAATATAGTGTCACAATCCCTTGTCCAATTTCCAGACATAAGCCAGTTCTCATCCCCAGAACCCACTGACTGAAGGAGAGGACCCAACGACAAGTATAAATGGTAAGGACTCCCCTAGCACTTCCCCCAGCTAGAAAAGGAAAACACCTAGATATTTGGAGGGCTTTGGGGCTCAGGATCTGAGTCAACATTGGTACCCAGGGACCTGAAGAGTCCGTGCACCTTATTAGAGTGGGATTTGTGAGGTCCAGGAAATCAATGAAGTCCTGGCCCAGAGGTGGCTCACAGTGGGATTATTGGGTCCATTGACCCACCAAGTGCCCATTTCCCCTGGCATTTAAGGTAAAATGGGTATGGATTATGTGACAGTTGTCAGAATACCCACATTGGCTTCTGTGCATGTGGATTCAGAGTCATCCCAGCAGGTAAAGCCAAGTGCGGTGCCAAGATGGAAAGTCAAAAACAATAACACATCCCAGGGGGAAAGTCAGAGCTCAAGGCTCTTCTAAAAGGTGCTTTCATTCACCAGTCTCACCTCAGACACCAGAGAGGTCCTCGAGGGTGACTGTGGACCGCCACAAGCTAAACCACACAGTAGCCCCCATGGGAGCTACAGTGCCAGCTGTGGGCCACGGCCAGGCCACATCAGCACAGCCTCTGGTCCACAGTGTGTGATCGTGCAGCTAGCAAGTGCTCTCTTCTCCAGCCCTAAAAAGGAGAGTCCATAGCAGTTTGCATCATATGGCATAGACTCCAGCACATACAATCTTGCCCTGTCAGGCTTTCCTACCCTCTGTTAGAATATCCCCTAGAGACCTGGACCATTTGGACAGTTTGCAGAACATCAATTGAATCGCTATATTGATGCTATTTGAATCAGGTAGATGAGCTAGAAGTTGGCAATTCATGGGAGGCTTTGATAAGACATGTGCTCAGAGAGCAGGAAATAAATGTATGAAGATGCAGGAGACCCCTCATATGAGTGAGGACAAGATGTTCATGAGTCTGGGCTTCTCCTTCCTGTAAGAAGCACAGAGACCTGCGCGGCATACTTCCGGGATTCCTTCCTTAACAAAACTCAACTCCACAGACCTATGCAAGCATCATGCCTTCTCAAATCTGTTCTCTGTATAAAGGAATTGAGCATTAGTTTTCTAAATAAGGATCTGCTCACTAAGAGGTGTGATAATAAGAGACAGGAAAATATCGAGTGAAGAAAGGAAAAGAGATGACTTCAAAGAAAGTATCTGTAATCTTTTTTGTTTATAGCTCAGTTGCATTTTTCTCTCTTTGATAGAATCCTCTTCTGTATACCCCAAAAATATTTCTTGAGTAGTGCCCATCTATCAACAAGTGGATATTATTAAGACAGCATCATTAGATCATTTATTATGAATATCAGATCAACCTACTTTCAAAGGATTTGAAGTGACACAAAATTAAATGACCAGTATGTAATAAAATAATTTTGAAAGAGTACAACAAAAGTATCTAAGGAAGACATTTTTGTATCAAACATCTATGGTAAAAACAGCAATTGCAATGAATATCTGAGCTCAGCTTTGAGTTTCCTAATAATCAAGGTGAAAAGGAAAGATGGAAATATGGTGTCTTACACATTATATTATCTCACAAAGTAAGTGTATCAGTTTTTTTTTTTCAGAAAAGACAATATTTTTGCTACTAAGCAATAGGAGAAATTTTTAGATAATATTTTCACTAAAAATATTCAATAATTTAGGGAAGGATGTTTTCAATCTCAAATGACTGACCTTTGCTGATATGCTCCCTACAGTGCCTGACACAAAGTAAAAGCTCAACTTTTAAAAGTTAGCAATTATGCTAAATCATAATTCTGATAAAAATGTATTCAGGCGCTTAGGAGTCAAAGAATGTAGCTTCTTAGTAACCTGATAGGCTTGAGAGAAAATATTTGGAGAATCTAGAAAAATGAGTAAAAACCCACCTTTGAATAATACTTCTCAAATATTCATTTTTTGGGGGCCATACAGAGAAAAGGAGCCAAAAAGTGAACATGTCTGCACTAAGGTTCCTTTTGGGTGCTCGAAGCCTCAATGTTCTGTACTGCTGGGAGAAAGAAGACCCAGCCAACCAGCGACAA
This sequence comes from Lasiurus borealis, assembly GCA_004026805.1. Taxonomy (NCBI): domain Eukaryota; kingdom Metazoa; phylum Chordata; class Mammalia; order Chiroptera; family Vespertilionidae; genus Lasiurus; species Lasiurus borealis. The sequence continues at coordinate 4,080 of PVJN01047871.1, forward strand.
ATGGGCCCACAACATCCACTGCAATAAGAAGTCGGTAGATTTTGCTAGAGTGCACTATGAAGGGCCACTCTGCCTATCCTTCAGACAGATCAGGGAGGAACTAGTGCCTAGAATATACATTAAGTGGCATCACAGCTGACTGGAAGCTGAGAAAAGCCACTGTGGTGTTCTCCAGTGTCTCTCTTCTACTGTGACAACTGAGAGGCCTCATTTTGAAACTGAGAGGTAAGATAGAAACAGCTAGACCCCTGAGTCACTACATGGAGGGCAGCTACCCTGGAGAGCAGCTGGGATCTGCAGCTGTCTTGGCAAAAGGAAAAGATACATTTCTGATGCATAAAGCTAGTAAGACTTGGGGAACATCAGCATGGCCCAAGCCTATCCTATCCTCATTAATAAAAAAACAATAATAGAGTTTAAATGGGATGCAAGTTGATAACTGTCAAGTCAAAGCACTTGTAGATTTGAATTGATAGTGAAATGTAATTTCAGATATCTAATGGATTTGCCCATTGAATAGATTTGTATACCAGTAATGTCATGATAGCTCATTAAGAAGAATATTTGCTCAAAATGACTGTTTGTTCTTATAGTTGAGCTTAACTTGTTATTTTTACCCTAATTACCCACATATCATGGTGGTTTTTTGAAGATACTCCTGAAATCAGCAATTAACTAGACTTCAAATCCTGTCTTCTTAGCTATGACAGGAAGGTAAATATTTTTCCTCCTAAAATCTCCATCAAATTATTCCAATAGTTAAAAGAAGATGAGTACCTATTCACACCATTTGGGAGGAAGATTTGCCATCAAGACTCTGACAATTCTCAAAGCAGAATCCCAACATGGGCCCTAGAAAAACCTGCATCTGACCCACAGATGCTTCCTGTCCCAGGGACCAGACACTGGAGACCCAGCGGTAAATCCAGCAGCAAGTCCCAAGCTGGTCTACAGCATTATCACAACTGGGCAAAACAAATTTTATCAATGACCAGTGAGAGTTGCTTTTTTTTTGGTAAAACATTAGATTGAGAGACCCAAAATAATGGTAAAAAAAAAAACTTTAAAAGGAAAAAAATGCACTTGTGTGCCTATATGCTAACCATTCTAACATAAAGATTTTTATTTCTCTTTGTTTCCTTCCAGGTTCATACAATTTTACACAATGGCCACATAATTTGTTTGAATGAGTGTTTACTCTATTTAGCCATTCATTTCTTTAGCAAACCTTTGCTGAGAACCAGGCATATGCCCAGAACCTGCCAGTTCCTATGGGAACACCAGGGAAATACAACACACTCCCCTAAGCTCAGGACACTTCAATAACTGAAGAGCTTGCCTTCTCCCCAGGTTCCCTCGGTTGGTTCAGTTTTGAGTAATACAGAATAATAATAATAATAAAAAAAGATAAACAGAAGAAAATCCTAGAAGCAGACATGGTTTCTGATGTACAGATATCATTGCATGAAAAACTGAAAGCCTATTTCTGATAATGTGGTGGCTCTGGGGGACTGCAGAGCCACCTGTGATGGCCCTCACTCCTTCACGAAGTTTGCTTGCCATTACTCCCAGTTTCAGGGATGATAGTAGCTGGCTGAAGGGGGCATCTGTCAGACTGTGCATCATGGGGAGGCCCCATAACCACAGAGAGGCAAGAAGGTAAAGCTGGGGTTCAGGGGCCAACACAGCATCTGTCTGTACACATGAGTGAATTTCATTTAACTGTGAGTATGATAAATGGTTGCTTGGTGCTGCTTTTCTTATATTTCTGGCCTGATACACCACTTAAACTCCTTTCTATTCCTTTCAAATTATTTGATGTTAACTCTTCCCCCCAGATTATCTCTACATGTCTTTGTCAGTAAAATGGGTGAACAGTAGTGCTTTGATACAGGATTGGGGACCATCAGTTGGTTTGTGGCTTATGGCACAGCAATGAGGCCAGTGTCAAGCAAATAAGAAAAGTCAATTCTCAGTGGCTTTCTCCTCATTCCTCCCCGAGGCAAGGGCGGGGCTCTTTCCTCTCTCACCCTTCAGACATCATATGCCCTGCTGAGCACCTGGTAGATGCCAGCTCTCCTGAGACATAAGCACCAGGGTCTGGTAAAGTCAGTGCAGCACAGATACTATCTCTGGCTCTGAATCTCCAGTTGGGCACAGCTACCTCCAGGTTCAACCCGCTCCCAAGCATGAGAATGACTGGGTAAAAGGAGGCCTCTGGTGATCTAAGGTGATGTTAGGCCCATGTTTACCCGGAGATCCTTGCTCCCCTCTGTGGGAAGAAAATGTCCTAAAAAGACATTATGCACCCAAAACTACCAGTGTTCACTGCAGCTTTATTTGTGATCACCAAAACCCAGAAACAACCTTCAACTTGCCCTTTGACAGGTAAATGGTTAAACTTTACAAGGCAACAAGGTCTACTGATGTACAACAAATTGATGGGTCTCACAACTGAGTGAGGAATCCTTATTACACCCACTATATGATTCCATTTACACAACATTATTGAATGACAGACTGTAGAGGTCAGAAAAGGGGGAGGAGATGGCTGTGGCTTTAGCAAAGTAGCAGCAGAGAGTCTGTAGGACAGAAATGTTCTATGTCCTGAGAGCGACGATGGCCACCCAACTCTACACGTGTAAAGGAATAACATAGATCTAGGCGCGCGGGCACACACACACACACACACACATGCATGAATGCATGTAAAACTGGTTCAATCTAGGTAAGGTCAGTGTATTGCATCAGTGCGATCTCCTAGCTGTGATCTTGTACCATAGTCACCACAGTCACGCAAGATGTCACTGTTGGAGGAACCCGGGTGAAGGGACCTCTATTGTTTCTTATAATTGCTTGTGCATCTACAATGATATCCAACTTAAAAAAATTTAAAGCTGATAGATACCAAGTCATTGACTATCTCCTGCTGTGCTTGCTACCCCGCCCCACCAGGGCCCACATCCTCTCCTGTGGGGGAGACTGAAATCTGGCTTCACACAGGAAGGGCGTGACCTCATGTTTACTCATCTTACCATGCGAGGAGGAAAACGTCCCTTGTTGTCATGAGAGGAAGACTGAGGCCAGAAGAAACCTCAAAGTCCTCACTTGCAAACACCCTGTCAACCCTGTTTGACCTCTGGAGACGCAGCCACATCTGAAGACTGCAATTTTCTCCTGCAACTTGAAGAAGCCCAAGGCAAACCTGACTCCTTTCCCTCAAGGATCTCCTTTTCCAGAATCTTCTCAACCTCTCTGAGCCTCATCTAATCTCCATTTCTCTCAGGAAGCAAGCAAGCTTTCAGTAGCCCAATCTTTCCCTTTTTAAAATTTAATTTTTTATTTATTGACTTGAGAGAGAGAGAAAGAGAGAGACAGAGGAAGAGAGAGAGGGAGAGAGAAACATCGACCTACCGCCTCACCTACGTATGCATTCATTGGCTGTTTTCTGCATGTGCCTTGACCTGAGTTGGAGACCACAACCCTGGCACATCAGAACCACACTCCAACCAACTAGGGCCCAATTGCTCTCTTAACTGTGAGATTTGGACTATATTAATGGCCATTGAGGCTCTCCTGACAGTCACTCTCAAACTAACATTGGATAGAAAACAGCTGGAGGTCTGATTCCAGAATTGTTCAACTTATTAAATATCTACTAAAGTAAATACATTTTAGGTCATGACCTGATACACTCAGGGTGCTACACAAATTTTATGAAACAGTACTTATCCAGACTATATATAATGTATTCTAAAATTTTATTTTATATTCTAGCTTCATGTATTCTGGTTCATTTAATTTTAAAAATTGATTTCAGCACCCTCCCTTAAATAGCTCATGAGATCCAACTATTACATTTTCAGGAATTTTTTCAGCTGATGGTTTAAAAGAACCATCATTAAAAATTACATTATATATCTTTACAACATTTATAAAATTATATAAACCCATGCTCTTGAGGTTATCCATATATGGCAGAAATACTATATAATGACATGCCCTTTGCATATCTTCCCAACTTGGAGTATTTACACCATGGACATTGGCAAGTGCTACACACTGCCCCCACCTCTTTTTTCCAGTTGGTTGTTAAGCATTTATCAGCACATCCTTGGTTGTAACCTACAGTTTGAAATGCCCTATTCTATTCCATTCTCCTCACCAGTCCCATTTCATCTTCGTGTTTTATGTGAAGAGACTGAAGGGATTTTATAAAAGAGTCCATGGTACAGGACTAGTTAGTGTTCAAGCTGATTCTGATTTTGATATAATGCTGTCACCCATAGGGTTCTGCCTCTTAACTTTCACCCCACCCTGGAGGTAAAGACTGTCTGTACATAGCTGGACTGTGAGCCTCTGGGGTTAGAAACAGGACTCCGTCTCAGTGAGGGCTGATCATGTCCTTCTGAGATGTATACATAAAGTGGCAGGGAGCAGGTCCCTGCTCCAGGCACATCCACTCTGCCCGTGTGTGTCCCAGGAACCATGATCAGCTGATATTAGTCTTCTTGGTCAGGAAGCTGATATGCAGCCAAGGTGGGGTGCTAGGCAAGGGAAGGCAGTTGGTTAGACCCAGCTTTGGGGACATGTGCGATCATTGCTTTCTGTCCTGCTGATTCATCCTCTCCTCGGTATACTTCTTCATTTGCCCCTTCTAAACTTACTTATAACATGTTAGGAGGCAGGAGAAGAAAACCTAGAGTGACTAAAAACATTAGCCCCTAGAATTGTTTCTCCAAGTTGCCCATAAACTGGAAAGAGTGATGGGGAAATTGTATATAGTTTTGTTATTGTCGTAACTAGCTAGTTATTAATATTAATAATGAGAGAAGGTCAGGCATTGTAAGCATGGTGAGCTGGGCAGCTTCACCAGGAAGCTACAATTTCACACTCCCCACAGGGAACCACTGATCCATTCCCTGCAGGCCACTGAAGGAAGGGGAGGAAAGAGAAGTGCTTGCCTGTCAGTCTAACCCGAGAAAAAAGCTCATTGGCCAAAGGAGTGGAGCCACAGCAAGCATATGAAATTCTGAAGGATTCATTGGTTAAGCTCCCAGTTATAATCCCCCAAACAAAGAATTATCTCTTTCTTGCCCCTTTTGCCACTTGCAATCCTGTTTCTCATTTGCATCGTGATGTTAGCCATGTGACCTTAAGCATTTTCATGGCCCCAGCCACGGGGACCCCACACACAGCTGGTGACATAGCTGAGCTGGCCAGATGCTAGAGTGCACTGTACTTCAGTATGGAGAGTACTGGCTTTAATCCTACCTCTGCTGAAGGAAAAAATGGGACTTTTTCTATGGTGGAAGGAGCGAAATGGGACCTTGGAAGGGAAATGCCTTAATATTACATCATCAATAAAGCTTCCCACAATACCTCAGCTTCCCCTGGGGGGCTTCAGGAAGTTGTTGTTCGATGACACCCCAAGAGCTCCACTTTCACTAGCAATTAGTGGGGACATGGAGGATTCCTCACTGATAATAGTTTGTGTTGCTAGACGTGATGGGCCCTTGCTGCTCTTACACAATATGTTTAATTGCAATATTCCAAAGTCTTTTCCTCCCCTCATCAATTTTAGTTGCTATAAAAGCAACAATTGGGGAAACTTAAAAGAACGCACTCGTAATTCCACTCCTTTTACAGGAAAGCTATGTTTATGTTTCTCTACTCATCTCCAGCAGCCTGTTCGTCACATTTGATTTTCATACAGTTGTAACGAAGGTCCTAGACAGCTAGAGCCCTACATTCTCCTGTCTGAAGCTATTGTGTATCTCCTTCCATATTTTAACTGAATGGGCACTGAGGCTCTGGGCCTTGAGACCAATAAACAACCCTCTGCTAATCTCCTTTGCATATTTGACAGAGATGAGGTGTGAGGCCACAGATCTCTCTCTCCTATCACAACTCTCTCCCTGCAATTTTCAGGTTTAAATAAGAACAGACACAATTAGCAAGGCCTCTTTTCCTCTAGAGGAAAAATGAACTGCAAATTGCTGTGTGCCTCTAATGAGATAATGGCCCCAGAGAGATCATTGAGGAACCCCAGGCACCAGCTCCCTGGCCTTCATTGTCTCCACCTCTCCATCCCCAAATGCTGTAGAGATAGAAGTCTGGGCAGAAGAAAGAAAAGGCAACTGGAAGACCCCACAAGACAAACTTGGGGCCTCCTGCACTTATACACCATGTTTGGGAACTGGGATAGCAGGAAGCCATGGCATTCTGGCTGGATTATCTCCTGTAATTCTAGCTCAATTCTGGCTCACACAGCTAAGGGACTCAGATATAAATTTATGGTGATGAACTAACTATATCCTGGTATGGTACCTGATCCTATATCACTCTGAAGTTACCTTTAAAATAAATATGTGCAATAGAGCGCATTTACTGTGATCCACCAACTACAGGAATAAACATATATCCTTTGGGAAGGAAAAAAAAGATTACTGTCTTATTATAATAAAGCTTCAATACTTATTTTTTTTAATTTAAAAAAATTTAATTTCTGTTGACATACAATATTAGCTTCAACATACATTTATAAAACTTATAAAGTGATCATTTACAGCATTTAAAAATGTTTTTTACTGATATTAGAGAGAGAGTGAGAAAGAGATAGAAATAGAGAGAAAGAGAAACATCACATTGATCAGTCAACCAGGGATTCCCAAAACCTGGGTATGTGCCCTGACCAGGAATCAGATTGGACAATGCTTAACCAACATCATACCGCCAAGGCTGAAGCATTTTTTACAATAGCCAAGTTATTGACATATCGATAGATAAATGGATAAAGTAAATGCGGCATATATTGTGCGATATCTATCTATAAGATAGAGATATAGAGATAGAGATAGAGATATACACACACACACACAATGGACTACTACTCAGCCATATAAAAAAATGAAATCTTGCCATTTGCAACAATGTGGATGGAGTTGTTATGCTCAGTGAAATAAGTCAGACAGAGAAAGACAAATACCATATGATTTCACTTATTTGTGGGATCCAAAAAAACAAACAAAATAAAAGAACATACAAAACAAAAACAAACGCATAAATACAGAGAACATATTGATGGTCATTAGATGACAGGGGGGTTGGGAAGATGCATGAAAAGGGTGAAGGGATTAAAGAGTACAAATTGCCAGTTCTAAAAATAGTCATGGGGATGTAAAGTACACTACGGGGAATATAGTCAATAATTTTTATCTTTATTCTTAGTGTGAGGAATCCTCTGGAAACTTGATAGAGGCTATGTCAGTCTTCTGCTCAAACCCTGTGCTGGCCTCTCACCTAAAATCTTGAACCCCTACCATGCAAACAAGACTAGACATGATCTGGCCACACTCATCCCCTGCCCTCACTTCCCACAGCTCCTTTTCTCACTGTTCCAGGCCACTGGCCTCCTTGCTGCTCCTTAAACTCTCCTGCCCCAGGACCATGCACTTACTGTTCCCTCTACCGGGGCTATCCATCCCTACATAGCTGCATGTTGCCCTCTCTTCTTCCTTTGGAACTTTGCTCAAAGCTGTCTGAGCTTTCTCTAATTACCTTATATCAAATCACTACCCTCCTCCCCACACCCATTCATTCTCTATCCCTTCACCTGCTTCATTTTTCTTCCTAACATTTATCACTACCTGACCTAGTACAGATGTAATTGGTTGCTTATTTTCTGTTTCTCCCAGACTGAGTGGGGTGAAAATATCTAATTTAGAACTCACTTTGCAATAATAAACAAAACACTAATCTGCATTCAGACTGATGATGCTTTTGGAGTTTGAGAACCTGTTTCACAGGTAAATTGAACCTCCTGCACTGTAGGTTTTCATCCAGGGAAAATACAAATCTGAAAACAAAAAGGACTGAAACTCAGGGATGCTTGGGTCCTGGTCCCAGCTTCTAGAGCTACCCCATGTTCTCATGCTCTCTATGCCATCCCTGAAGGGATCCTCGGCCTGAGCTCCATGACTCATGCTGCCCAGCCAGTCACTTCCTTCCTGCTCTGCCCAGGAGCCCTTTCCGCAGGGGAGACAAGAAGAATTGCCACTCCGGCCTCCTCCGTACAGCTCCAGAAGCCAGCCTGCAAGTCTTCCGTTTGTGTGTGTGGCCTGTTTTCCCCGGCCTGACCTCCCTTTATACACTCACAGGTTACTTTCACATCCATTCAAATAAGCAACTTAAAAAGAAACTAGAAAAAGAAAAAAAGAAAAGTGATTAGACTCAAATGGAAATTAAAAAGTGGGTCAAAATGAGAATTTAGAACTGTGGCATCATACTTGTTGTAATCGAGGGTTTTGTTTTTTTTCCCCCTAAGTTAGCAGCTCTCCTGAACCAATGAACAATATCTATTTTAAGTCAGGAGTCAAGGATCTCAGAGTTAGAGTTTGGTGGGTTTTGTCAGGAGGTGAGGAGATGGAAGCCACCAGCACAACTTCTGACCCACTAATCCAATGGCAACACCTTGTAGGTGAATTTCCTCCCACGCCTTCCCAGCCCTCAGGGTTGAGTTTAAAGGGCAACTGAGAAGACCCAGGACAGGAAACACACACAGATTATTTTCTTTACTTTTAAGTGGGTTTAAAAAAGAGAGCTGGGAAAAGTGAGCAGGAACAGCTGCTCAAAATCAGAACCTAAGATTGCCATTTCATTCTTGGCTCTGTTCTCACTTGACAAGTATATGTGAGCATCATCTGTGTCTTAATTTCTCCATGAAATAATCAGAAATACCAAAAAAAAAAAAATGGTGTATTTAAAATTTATATTCAAAAGGACAGTATTAGGTTCTTCTTTTTTCTTTTCTTTTTTTTGGGAGGATCTTATACTTCTATTTCATGTTTTGTGGCTGTTGTTCTCTAAACTAAATGCCAGCATTTAAAACTATATATAAATAGGCACAATGGTGTAATTATCAACATGAGACTTCCTCAAGATAGGCCAAAATAGTCAAAGGCCTTTTCACTAACAGGGTTTTTGAAGACTCCCAACCAAGTTCATAATGCCCTTGGAAGCGTGACTTTTCTATGAGACTTTCTGTGCTCGTTGGCAAAGCCCTGCTCAACCCAGAGCCCTGGCAGGCTTACTGGCTATATTTAACTTCCTTGTGCTATATTGAAATGCTTAATTTCTGGCTAAGTTACTGGGATGAGTTACAAGGCCATCTATTCAAACTTCTGAGAGGCCCATGTCCCTGCTAATCCCAATGCGAACTTTTCTCCCAAATTCCGGAAAGTCATGATAGCAGCCAAAATTTCCGAGGTGCCATGTGCAGCAGGCACCGTGGTGGGAGCATTAAGAGCACCTATTACTGAATTTCTCAGCAATGCTGATTGTGAGGTGTGGGCCCGACATGTGCTGAGACCTGCCCTTGGTAGATCTGGGGGTTCAGGGCCCACCTTGCATCTGCTTGCTGTCCGTAGCTCACAGTCATACTCAGAGTGGCCCCATAACCACTGTTCTTTACTGTTTTTGCAAAAGACACCCATCCCCAGATTATAAGCAATCACACTGGAAGTTGACAGCACATAGGGCAATTTCTTAGGTAAAGCAAACCTGTTCTATGGGCTTTTTATTCGTAGGGCCAGTGTGTCTTTTCTTTGCCTCAACCTTTCTCCTTAAGAAATGACAAAAGGTTGCATTTTTGGCCACACACACACATCACTAAGTCATCTTATTTTCTTCTCTGTCCAAAGCATTTCATAGATTTTTACCAGGACAGGTGCTGAATATTAAAATATCATTCTTATTTTTGTTCCTCAAAAAATCTGTGTCCACCTGTCTCGATGTTAATGGAGCCAAAGGAAAAAAAAATTTTAATGACACATTACTGCAGTCAAGTACTAATTATGCCCATTACAGTTTCTCTTCATCTCTGCTGATGGCATAATTTGACTACAAGTGCTTTGCAAATATATACACCTGGTATTTCAGTAACTCAAAGGATGGATTTACTCAGATTTCTAAGGGTGGGAGGGTGGGGGGCAATTAGCATGTGCCACCTGCTGCAAATAATGACAATGTCCCCAAGTGAAAAGAGAGGCCTGGAAGGTGGCCCCAGTGCAACCCTGTCAAACTCAGGCTCCTAAATCTCCTCAGATCTGGGGTGGAGTCAGGACCCCTCCTGTTAGTCAGACTGCAGCTCCAAGTGGCCAGCAGTCCCAGTCAGCCAGGGACAAAGTGGGAGTTGTCAGGTCACGGACTTCAGTTTTAAAACTGGAGCAGACCCTGGGTCCAAGGTGGCACAAGATGCTCACTTGGGGACTGCATGTTGAGAACCCCACTCTGATGAAGTTATATTTCTAATATTAGTTGTTCAAAGCTTTGTGCATTTATTGTAGACTTCCTTCTTTGAGATGTAAATGTACAAAAAAGATAACGGAGTCAGTCTCTAATACCTAATCTGAATTCGTTTACAAGAAGTTGTATTTTATACAGAGGAACTTTGAAAGAGGTAGCCATTCAAACAGAAAAAAAACCTATAAAATTAAAAAACACTTGAAGAGATGATTGTGCATTTGAGCTAAATAGGAACTTTATATGCTTCACTTCTTTGCTTTTAGCTTTAAATTTTATAAAATGTTAGGTTCTGTTCTAATGTCAGTACATAGAATCATTTCCACATCTTGATTTATGCACTTAACAGCTTTAGCTTCTTCATTCATTAACTTTTAAACAAAAATCTTTCAGTCAGTTATATGACAAGCCCCCACATACCTAGGGGCTTAGAGTAGCCAGCATCATCCTCCTGATTCTGAAGGCTGGTGGGATGGCTCAGATAGCTGAGGCTGGGGGTCTAGAAGGGCCTCATTCACGAGGGTAAGTGGGGTGGCAGGGGCAGGGACGGTTATGGGGGTGGGTGTCTCTGGTCATTTGCTCACATGTTCTCAGGCAAGCAAACTGGGCTCATTTATGTTGTGACAAAAGGGTTCCTCACCGCGAGAGTAGCACATCCCAAGATCCACACACTTTTCAAGTGTCTGCTGCTGTCCCATTGGTTAAACTAAGTCATGTGGCTGAGCCGGAGGCAGTGTGGAAGGGGATCACACAGGCTCAGAGGCATGGCCATTGTACAGGCTCCCACAACCTCCTTTTTTTTTTTTTTTTTTAATAAAAAACTTCATTGTTTCTGAATTGTCTTCACAAGCAACTTGTGAGAAATGGAAAAGGCTAATTGGGAGAGCACCCACCAAACATGATGCTGACAGGGCTTCTCTAATTCTCGATTTTAGGGGGCCAACTAACCAGGTTACACAGGACTAGCATCCAAGTAAACCCCCAGCCCTGGGCAAACCAATACACTTGGTCACCCTGGGTTCACCCCATGAGATTCGAACTCTTGTCTCTCCATTTCACAGATGAGGAAATTATGATTTGGAAACAGGAAGTGATTAGCCCAGATGGCAGGGCTAAGGTTTGAACCTGGGCAGTTCGATGTCAGAGCTATCTCTGCCTCACTGCGTTGCTTCAACAACCAAGAGGTACAGTTAACGTTTGGATAAGTGCTGTTGGCCTGTCTTAATCACTCCATTTAAATAATGATTCCAGGAGGAGCCAAGATGGCGGCATAGGTAAACACCTACACTGCTGCCTCACACAACAATTTCAAAACTACAACTAAAAGACAGAACAGACATCATCCAGAACCACAGGAAAGCTGGCGGAGTGGAAGTTCTACAGCTAGAAGGAAAGAGAGGGGCTCGCAGACACCCAGAGGAACTGCAAAAAGCTGAGGTACGGAGACG
>PVJN01047872.1:0-15829 GCA_004026805.1 Lasiurus borealis
CGTCTCTGTACCTCAGCTTTTTGCAGTTCCTCTGGGTGTCTGTGAACCCCTCTCTTTCCTTCTAGCTGTAGAACTTCCACTCAGCCAGCTTTCCTGTGGTTCTGGATGATGTCTGTTCTGTCTTTTAGTTGTAGTTTTGAAATTGTTGTGCGAGGCAGCCGTGTAGGTGTTTACCTATGCCGCCATCTTGGCTCCTCCTCCTCTCTCTTCTTCTGGAACCCCCATAATTCAGATGTTGCTAAGCTTGAAGTTGTCCCAGAGGCTCCTTCCACTATCTTCATATTTTTGGATTCTTTTTTCATTTTGCTCTTCTGATTGGGTGTTTTATGCTTCCTCATATTTCAAATCATTGATTTCATGCTCAGGATCCACTAGTCTTCTGTTGAATCCCTGTATATTATTCTTTATTTCAGTGAGTGTATGCTTAATTTCTGACTGGTCCTTTTTCATTTTTTTTAAACATTTTCACTAAGATCCTTGAAAGTCTCACTAAGTCCCTTGGAGGTTCTAGGAAATTCTTGAATAACCTTATAACCATGATTCTGAACTCTGTATCCAGTAGTTTGCTTTCCTCCATTTCTTTTATTTGTGACATTTTTCTTTTCTTTTTTAAATATATATATTTTATTGATTTTTTTAAAATACATTTTTATTGATTTTTTACAGAGAGGAAGGGAGAGGGATAGAGAGTTAGAAACATTGATGAGAGAGAGAGACATCGATCTGCTGCCTCTTGCACGCCCCCCCACTGGGGATGTGCCCGAAACTGAGGTACATGTCCTTGCCCGGAATCGAACCCGGACTCTTCAGTCCTCAGGCTGATGCTCTATCCACTTAGCCACACCAGTTTCGATGGTCTTGGGCCTTTTATTGACAGGTTTGGGGCTCCCTGACCCAACTGAAGCTTGATAGGCTTTTAGCCTGAGAAAGGGCAGGCCATTCATATCCAAAAACTGCTGCACACAGCTTGGGTAGGGTTGTAAATTGGGTGGGGTAGGGTCTCAAGTAATCACCAGGGCAGAGCAAAAGAAATGGCTGCCAGTCAGCACTGCACTGGGGAGGTCCCAGCATAGGAACAATAAACACTGCGAGCACTTCCATCTGGAAGAAAGCCACTCCCGAGTTCTTGCCCTGATGCCAGATAGTCCAGTTTTTCCTCATGTGTCCCCCAGAGCCTAACCCTGGTACTGGAGCTCAGAGAAAGGAGGAGCTTGTAAATTCAGTTTTAAGAGGAAGAGCTTGTCCCTATGGGCAGTTAGAACCAATACATATTGGTTCTAACTGCCCATAGGGACATTTTTGCCCAACTCTGGGACTGGACACCTGATGTGGGGGTGGGACCCCATGCTCCTCCACAGAATCAATCTCCTTTATGATTAAAAAAGTGGCACATGTAGTGCTGGACCAGACCATTCTGCACCTCTGCACCTCCTATCAGCCTCAGTGTGCTTTCTTCTTTACTTCTCTGGTTCTAGTGCTTCCATTCAGCCAGCTTTCCAGTGGTTCTGGATGTCGTTTGTTCTGTATTTTAGTTGTAATTTTAAAGTGGTTGTGGGAAGCAGGGAATACAGGCATTTGCCTATACCGTCATCTTGGATTCTCCTGAGAACAATCTTTTGATGGGTAATTATGAAATGAATATTAGTAAACAACAGAAAACTACAATTAAAGAAGAGTTTTCAAAGAACTTGTCAATCTTATAAATGAGATGAAGTCTCTTAAGTTCCATGTCAGTTGTAGGACATAAGATACCTATATAATAAAAGGGTAATATGAAAATTGTCCCCTCAACCTGGAGTTCGATTGGAGTTTGACCAGGGGGCCCACCTGCCAACCACCCAGGACCCCTTCCCCCAGCAGGCCCCAATCAGGGGTAGGGCTGGCCAGCCAACCTCCTGCATCCACCCCTTCCCCTAACTGGCCTGCCCAATCACCCCCAATCAGGGACCTCACCCATGCACAAATTTGTGCACTGGGCCTCCAGTAGTTACATATTAGCTATGCTGTGGGAGCACTCATCTGAGAAGGACTTTTAAAAAAGGTAATGCTTAAACCCTGACCAAGTAGCTCAGTTGGTGAGAGCATCATCCAGATACACCAAGGTTGCAGGTTTGATTTTAGGTCAGGATACTTAAGAAAATCAACCAATGAATGTTTAAATAAGTGAAGCAACAAATAAATGTTTCTCTCTATTAAATAAATAAATAAAATGGGGGTGGGAGGTTGAAGGTCTATATTTGAGATGAATCTGAGATGAACGGAACATTGTAGGTGGACAAGACTGGATAAGAAAGGCAAAGTTGTGTGAAAGAGAACTTGCGTCAGTAACAGTGATGCTTGAGTAGCTGCAAAAGATGAATTCTGGGAAGGTGTAAAAGAAAGAGTATACAACATTTAGAAGAGATAAGACAATTCCACAAATTCTAAATTCCACAATTACACAAATCCTCCAAGGAGAATTCTAAATTGGATTATTAAAGAAAGCTTCATGTCTTTGTAGTTCTCAGCAAGGATTAACTTGAAAAGATCAATATTCTAAATTTACCTCTCCAGATCCCATAACCTAATTCATTACTGGTAGTAGCAAAGAGTGTCTGTGTGCTTACAAGAGGGGGATGAAAGGCAAGGTGAAGAGGAGCATTGACTAATAGGCTGAAGTAAAAATTAATATGACATTACACTAGGGATTAAAGCAGCCTAGGGAAAGGCATAGTAATGGGAAATGTTAAGGCTAGATTTTTGAGGAAAGAAAAATTTTAAAGTGTGCCAAGTTTAAAAAATATTTGAAAAGTAGTTATAGAAATTGAAGGCAGAATACAGTGCCAACAATATGGATCCCAAGGTGCAAACCGTTTGGGATTAAATAGGAGGAAAGGGAGAGAAATGGAAAATGATAGAGGAAGTAGATCCTAAATGGCTGCCATAAACATTGATTCTTAATTTGTGGACCCCAGATAAACATCTCATGAGAATTTCTTAGAAATATAGATTCACAGGCATTGCCCTAGACCTAGTGAATCAGAAACACTTAGGTGGGATCAAGCAATCTTTATTTTAACAAGGTGAATCTGGCAAATGCTGAAGTTTGAGAACCACTTCCCTCATAGGTCAGCTAGAGTATGCAGCTTGCTTTAATGGGAATAGGAAGTGCAGTCTAACTCCAAGAGTTAAATTATATCTTGATTGTTACATGATAAAGGTTATTTAAGAGGAACCAAGATGGTGGCATAAGGTATACACCTATACATCCTACCTCTCGCAACCACACCAAAACTATAACTAAAAGACAAAATGCATATCCCCCAGAACCACAGGAAAGTTGGAAGAGTGAAAGTTCTACAACTAGAAGGAAAGAAAAAAGTACATTGAGACCTGGAAGGACGTGCAGAGGCTCAGAAAGCAGAGGTACAGAGACGTGCATGAATCGGGCTGGCGTGCGCTGTTGTTTTTCAATCGGGAGGGAGTTACAAGTTCCAGACTGCTCTGAACTCCAGTTTCTGGCAATATTCTAGGGACCCAGACTCATACAGGGAGAAACTGTACTATCTGCCATCAGGTCAGAAAGGGAGGGTGGCTCTCTTACAGAATTGCGCACTGGAATAATTCTTTACCGTGCTGGGGCACAGGATGTGAGACACTGAACAGAAGGCAGCAGAGAGAGCTGACTGGCAGCCATCACTGTTTGCTACACCCTAGCCTAGTGACTCCCTGAGACCCCGCCCTCCCCAATTTACAAACCCACCGAGCTGCAGAGGCTTTTGCATATGAATGGCCTGCCTTCTGGCAGCTTACCTAACAAATTGCAATGGGGTCAGACAACTCCAAAACTTCCAATCTCCAAGCAAAGAGGAGAAATCTGTAAATCTCCCTGTGGCTCCTGCTGGGTGGCCTCAGACAAGAGCTGACTTGCACCTCTTTGGAGATCCAGGAACCAGTGTACCTAGAGGTCAGTGTGAGATGACACCAGCTTTCAATTCCTCACATACATAAGTGACATACTCAAGAGGCAGACTCAGTGAGCACCAAAGCCCCCCTGAAGCAAGTCCTGTCTTATAGGGGTGTCTTCAGCACAGCAGTTCTTCCATTAATAGACACAGCTAATCCTCACAGTCAATTGGCCTGGAGGTCAATTCCTCTCAGTGTACCAATAGCAATCAAGGCTTAACTACAACAAGACTGTAAACCCAGCCCACAAAAGGGTGCACCAAGAGTATCTACCTCAGGTGATTGGAGAGGTGGAGCTACTAGGCCCTAAAGGACAACTAGCACACAAAGCCACTCCATCAACACAGGGAAGCAGCCAAAATGTGGAGACCAAGAAACATGTCATAAATGAAAGACATGGAGGAAAGCAAACAACTGGACATAGAGTTCAAAACCACATTTATAAGGTTACTCAAGAATCTTTTACAAACTGCCAAGAAACTTATTGAGACCTCTGAGAAACTTAGTGAGACTTTTAAGGATCTTAATGAGAATGCCAAAAAAAATGAAAAAGGACCAGTCAGAAATTAAGTATACACTATCTAAAATAAAGAATAATATACAGAAATCCAACAGCAGACTAGAGGACCCCAAGAATCAAATCAAAGATCTGAAATATGAGGAAGCAAGAAACACCCAACCAGACAAACAAAAAGAAAAAAGAGTCCAAAAATGTGAGGATAGTGTAAGGAGCCTCTGGGACAACTTCAAGCATACCAACATCAGAATTATGGGGGTGACAGAAAAAGAGAGAGAACAAAATACTGAAAACTTATATGAAGAAAGAATGACTGAAAACTTCCCCTACCTGGTGAAAGAAATGGACTTACAAGTCCAGGAAGTGCAGAGAACCCCAAACCAAAGGAATCCAAAGAGGACCACACCAAGACACATCATAATTAAAATGCCAAAGGCAAAGACAAAGAGAGAATCTTGAAAGCAGCAAGAAAAAAGGGTTAGTTACCTACAAGGGAGAACCCATACGATTGTCAGCTGATTTCTCAACAGAAACTATGCAGGCCACAAGGGAGTGGCAGGAAATATTCAAAGGGATGAATAGCAAGAACATACAACCAAGAGTGCTCTACCCAGCAAAGCTATCATTCAGAATTGAAGGTCAGGTAAAGAGCTTCACAGACAAGAAAAAGCTAAAGGAGTTCATCACCACCAAACCAGGATTATATGACATGCTGAAGGGTATTCTTTAAGAAGAGGAAGAAGAGAAAAAAGGTAAAGATAAAAATTATAAACAACAAAGTAATAACAAATACATACATATCAACAAGTGAATCTAAAAATCAAGTAAATAAAAAATCCGATGAACAAAATAAACTGGTGAATATAATAGAATTAGGGGCATAAAAAGGGAATGGACTAACAATTCTTAGGGAAAAGGCAGTGTGAGGGGTGCAGGAAGAAATTGGACAAAAATCTTACACCTATGGATGAGGACAGTGGTGGAGGATAAGGGCATGGGGTAGGGGGTGGGGAATCAGGTGGAGGGGATCTATGGGGGGGGGGAGAGGAACATCTGTAATAAACTGAACAATAAAGATTAAAAATAAAATAAAATAAAATAAATAAAAAAAGAAGTGACTTTTCAGTTTATGTCCAAGTTAACTTCTGTAAACATGTCCAGTTCCACCACCAGCTCAGTGTCCCTGAAACAGTTCCACCTCTTGTGGATCCTGTAGACAATAATGAGGTCATTTCCCACTTGCTTCTTTTCTGAAACACACAGCTGCTCAGTCTGGTCAGCAAGTCTCATGGCTGTATTTCCTGAGTCACCACAGTATTTCAATTGACCTTCAGAACAGATTGCATCTGTGTAATAGCCTTCCGCAATAAGTCTTCTATACTCAAATGACAAAGTCCTTTGATTGGTGTGCCCCTTTCTCTGGACCAGGATTGTTCTACTTCATATCCTTTCAATAACTCTATCTCACGGAAACTTCAGATTTTCTCAAATCATGCATAAGAGACTGTCCTCCAACTAGTCCTTATCAGGAGTATGGCATTGTTTATGATAGAATTCCTTTGGATTTTGTACAGATCATAATAATTCATAAATTACTTGATCAAAAAAAAAAGAAAAGGAAATGGTTGAACAAAGAGAAAAAAAATAACAACAAAAAGAAAAGAATAGAAATATAGAAAGAAAATGGTTAAACACCAATTCTTAAGCGATTCACAGATCAATGTCACTTGGGTGGGACATGACTAGCATATCAAAGCAAAAGAGTATCCTTAGCTCACTAATTCATCCCACTCTGATAAATAGCATGGAACATAAAATAATATTGAGGACATACTCTTCAAATCTGTGATAACACAATATTGGAAGGGATATTGAATAAATTGAATGAGTCATAATATTAAAATATTCAGAACTTAAATTTGGAACTTAAATAAGATTAAGTTTAACAAGGAATCAATAAAAATACTAATAAACATATATGGAATTAGACAAGCTGATTTTAAGTTCATATAGGAAAATAAAAAGCCAAGAAAAACCAGGAAAACACTGAAAAGGAAACACTATGACAGGAAACTAACCCTACCCAAAATTAAAAAAAAAAAAAAAAACATAGTTCATACAAATATTTGTGAAGGACACCCTTCACAAATTTCGTGCACCAGGCCTCTAGTTAGCTAATAAGATCCAATAACATATAAAAAGAATAATATATCACAATCAATGGGGGTATATGCCAGGAATGCAGGGCTGGTTGGTTCAATAATAGAAGTTCAATCATTGTAATTCACCATATTAATAGTCTAATGAAAAAAAAATCATTGACAAAGTTCAATATCTATTAATGATCTTAAAATCATTAATAGTTATAACAACTACTAAATTATAATTAACAGAGGTAATTAAATTTCCAAATAAATGACTAGGAAAAGAGTGATTCTATAATCACCTCAACCTGATAAAAGACATCTATAGAAAGTCTATAACTAACCTCTAAGTTGGACAGCTTCAATCCAATATTTAAAAATGTATATTTAATATCTATAAAAATAAAAGCATAATATGGAAATCAATCAGATGGCTGAACAGTGGAAGGACTATCCAGAAGACCTTCTGGACAACCTGCCAGACAAAGCCAGCGCTGCAAGAGCCAAGGTAGCCAGGGCTGGAAAGACCTACTCTTGCACAAATTTCATGCATTGGGCCTCTAATGTATATATATTTGAGAGACAGATATTCAAGGGTAAAATTTAATATATGTATATTAAATATACACTTTTCGTAGCAAGATTTTATAAAGTTGACATAAAGGCTTTCTCTAATAGATGATATGGACACATATTTGCATACATCGTGTATGAAGACACTCTCCCTTCTTTCCGTTTTCTCAGGATATTATAACATTATCTTCTGGTGTTCCTAATATTTTTTGGTTAAAAAAGAGCTGGAATTCTAAATTGTAGTGTGTTCTATCTTTTTATCTTTTATAAGGCAGAAGTTTATTGTAAGAGTGAAATGGCTTTACTTATAATGATAAAGACAAGTAGTCCTGCTAAAAACATCTTCAGGTTTTTTTTTCATACTTATATTGCATTCAAAGTAATTTTATAATTTAGTTTGTATGCTTGAAAGGTAATATAATTACCTTACAACATATGATGTATTATAATTCCAAGTTCTTACCTGAAAAATTGTTAAATGTTCCTCTTATAAAAGGGATATCAATGAAAAGGTCTATTTTTATTTTAATCAGAGAGGTCTATATTGCATTTATTTAAGGGAAATGGAAGCTCAATTTATCTCACAGCCTCATTAATATTTGCTTCTGCCCAGATGAAATGTTAACATAGCTTATAACAACTACTAAATTATAATTAACAGAGGTAATTAAATTTCCAAATAAATGACTAGGAAAAGAGTGATTCTATAATTCTTACTTTAAAATAATTTAAGTACTTATTTTTGTTTCCTTTAAGTATGTAAACTTGATAAGGATTAAAATTGACAAAGATCAATATGAAGGAGTGTAAAGGGCTGAATTGTGTGACTCCAAAATTCATGTTGAAGTCCTAACCTCTAGTACTTTATTGGAGATAGACCACACAAATAGGTAATTGAGGGCATATGGTGGGCCCTGATATAATACGACTGGTGTCCCTTATAAGAGATTAGGTCATAGACATGCATACAGAAGAAAAACCATGTGAGGATACAGAGAGAAGGCAGACATCTGCAAGCCAAAGAGATAGGTTTGACACGTTGATCTTGAACTTCTAACCTTCAGAACTGTGAAAAATAAAATTACATTATTTAAGTTACCCATTCTGTGTTACTTTGTTGCAAGGAGTTTTTAATATATTTTTCAACGTGTGTTGAGAAATGCCTGCTGTGTACTAGACATTGTTTTAAGAAACAGCTGTTTCATTAAAGAAGTTTAGAATATACAGGTTCAAGACAACTATGATAGATTCTATATTCTCTAGTAAATAGAATAATATATGTACATAAATTGTTCTCTTTATAAAGTCTAAAATTCTATAGTGTTTTTTTGGGGGGTGGGTGAACAATGATACATAAAATCCCACAATAATATGTAAAAGCAGTTTATTCAGGAAAAATTATCAATGGAAAACATTTTTTATGTTCGATAGCACTACTGCAAGTACAAAAGCAAAAATAGTAAAGCATACTACATTTAACTAAATGTCCTAATGATCTCCAAACAGGTTCTCATTAACAACTGACTACCCACTGAATGAAAATAATTTGAGGCTAGAGGATTGATAACTGGAACTGAGCAGAGAACAGAGTCTACAAATCAATGGAGCTAGAATCCCAACTGTGTTGTCCCAGATTCTACCATTTTCACAAAACAGGAGTGGCTCTTGTGTTTGTGATTGTTCTGAGGAATAATTATAGAGTGTTTCTCTCTAGTAATAAGTTTCAAAACTTACACAACTGCTTTTTTCCACTAAACAAACAAACAAACAAAAAACCCCACTGTATTATTAGCTAAAAAAAAATGTTGACAAATGAGAGTTTTGTCTGTTTTCTGTAGTTTGGTACAAACTGTATGATCTGTTCCAACCCACACATCTACATAACCCATCTTTATCACTGAATAATTGAAAGTTAGCATCACATTTAAGCACTTACTGCGTTGTCTTCTCATGCATTCTTAATACTGTTATTGCTAATAAGTTTATAATGCTCTCCCTTATGATAGAAATAAATAATGAATCAAAGGTGCTGAATTCTGGGAATATGAGCTGTCAGCTTTCTTTTCCTCTCTAAATATTGAGTTAATTACTTTGATCACTTGGGACAATAGCTGGGAATATCCCATCCTCTGCTGGACATTCAATAAACATTTGGGGGAACTCTTTCTGGAAATGAGTTAATTTTATTATAAAGGGACAGAAACAAATTTCTATGTTTATAGTACTTGTTAAGAAATATACCCAAGACATAGGTATTGCTGAAAATGATATGAAGAGTCCTTAGGTTTTGACTATAATTTTTATTATTAATATTAACCAGATTAATTTCATTCATTCAGACTTTCCGAATGCCTACTGTAGGAGTCTAAGTCTAAGTTCCTAAAAGTAGAGCTCTTGATGGTGATTCTTGTTGAAAAGATTAGTTGGGGGAGTGATTGCAGAAGAACAAGAATGAGAGAGGCAAGATAGTACAGAGGAAAGAAACTTAGCAAGGCCACCAGCTTTAGTCTAATCCCACAGGAAATTCTGGTCCATCTTGAGGATAGGGGACCAACTTTTATGCCCCATGTCAATTATTGAATAGAGGCTGTAAACCTCAGAATGTGGCTGATCCAGTGTCCTCTCCTGCTGAGGAAAGAGAAAAATTCTCCTAGCTGGGACAGCTATGAGTTGCTAACAACAGGTACTCATTACCTCTAGAGGGGATGGACAGACCAGCCAGATGGGGAAATGGGCAACAACATAGTACAGTAGATGACTGTTTTTTTATGTAGTCATGATTTATTTAATTTTTGAGATAGGAAGTAATTTAAAGATTAGATAACAAATTACCACTCATTTTCCACCTAGGCTCAGAAATAATGTTAGAAGTGCCCAGTTTTGGATTAAAACACAAATCTGACTTCTAGCAGTGTTACCTTTTATTATATCCTGTAGGAACCCTAATCAGAGTACACTGAATGTTCAAGGCCAATTTGCCATACACAGGTGCAAAAGCAAGGATGTAGCAATCTTACTGTATTGCACTGTGCAGGTGTATCTTTCGATAATCCAAATAGTGATATAATTATTTGGCAAGAAGCCTCTTTATGTGTTACTGACCAGCAGGTGGCTGGCTCCTGTGTTTGCTACCATATTAGCAAGGGCTGCTTTGTGCGGCTACTTTGAAGAACTAAGAACTGTTTTGTTAGCAATGGCTACTTAGTCTGCAATAAAGACTCTCCTATATGCCTATGAGTGCTCATATCATCTTCTTTGTCTAATACCAGGTGTCCACAGGGGTACACCCCTAGCAGAGAAGGATATGTACCCAATATATCCTATTTCCTAATTGCAGAAATTTTTCTAGGTAACTGAAACCTTATCTCTAATATTTTTCCTTTAGAAAACTGAAGATCCTGTTATCATTTTAGGACTTGATGAGTTTTCATAATAGGAAAGAGATAACTGCTCACAAGCACATAACTGGGCTTTTCCTGCTTGCAGTGATGTAAGAAAAAGAATACGGCATCTAAATTTAGATGAGAATAAAAAAGTTAAAAGACAACCCCAAACTGGAGATAAAAATAAGAAAGATCAATTTCTGCCTATCATAAGTGACAATGAGGCAGAAAAACCTTGGGCTGGACTAATGCCTAGAAATGAAAGAGTAGGAACAGATATCTCATCACCAGAAATTATTTTAACAGCACTAAGTATTTTGACCACATTTTGTGAGAGGTAACCTTGAAAGAAACTGAATTAGAATTCTATTTTTGAGTCTGTAGATTCAATATAAACAAAACCAGAATTGTCCTTTTTCCATTAAACTATCCCAGCTTTATAAATGTATTTATGTTGTCTTTAGGCATTCTGTAACTATACCAAATAGGCAAAATGTGAGAGTTATAAATTCTGTTTAATTTATGCATTTGTTTATATTGTAAGTTCTTGACCTGGAGTCTTTGGATGCCGAAAAGGCCCATGGATAGAATTCACAGTGTGCTTACATTGATGGGTAAAATAATATGCATATTTTTCTTCAGTAACATTTAAATGAAATTTAGAAAATTCTTTAAGTATAAATGTTAGCAAAATCTTAATACTTATGACCTTGTAACCAGTAGAAATCCCAGATATTTTCAAATCACAGTGAAGTTGTGGCAGATATTGTAAAATATTTTATGTTCATTAATCTCTCAAAAATACTTCAGTATCAGTTCTTAGCCTCTCTTTCCACAGATACTCATGCACTAGAGCAAGCCAACTTCAATGCAACTCTGGACCTTCAAATGGTAGATCTATATAACCTCACTAGAGGCTCAGTTCATAAAGATTCATGCACTGGAGTGGAGTTCCTTCAGACCGGCCTGTCCCTTCTCACAATCCAGGAGCCCTCAGGGGCAGGAGGCAACCCAGCGATGAGGGAAAGGTGACACCCCCATCACACCTCTGCTGCTGCCACTGCCAGTAGTGCAACCTCAGGCAGCCCTGGGCAGCTAGGCAGCTGCTATCTGAGGTTTGCCTACATCAGGCCAGCCCTGGGCAGCTGGGAGACAGAGGGGATTGAGGGATTCCAAAAGCAGGCATGCAAGGTGGTCGGACCTGCCTGGGGGCAGGTCCAGCTGTGCTGCATGCCTGTTGCCCCAGGAGGGCTGAGGGGACTGTGTGCTGCCATCTTGTTGCTCTGGGTGCCGCTATTTTGGAGGATGTGGCATTGAGTTAGCATATTCCTTCCTTATTGGCTGTGGGTGCCTCCATTTTTGTGAAGGCATGATGTCAATTAGCATATTCCCTCTTTATTAAATAGAATAATAGAAATTTAACTTAAACAGCTTTAGAGAATTTTGGTGTTCCTTGAGAGAATCTATCCATTTCTTTTTAAGCAAGCTAAGGGAACTTTAGTTAAATTTATGTTAATATATTTTGAAGAATATGGATTGCCGATACTTGTAATCAAAAAACCAAAAACTGGATGTCATCTGGACATCTTACATGATATGCACAAAGCCATCAAAAAAGTTTATCATTCTTATTTATTCTAAGCAATAACAGCCATCACACTGATAAGTGTTATAAAAATAAAAGTTAACTTTCGCTTGCCTGTATTTTAAATCTATTGCTATTTAGCATATTTTTAAAAGCTTGTATATTATTATATTATAAAAATATTTTATAATTATTTCAATATTTATTTTTCTTTATAATCCTATGTATTAAAAACATTATTTTTTTCCTTTTTTCAGTCAGAAAATACTTTATTATATTTTTATTTTTTTTAATTAAGTCTTTATTATTCTTATTATTACATTTGTTTCTCTTTTTTCCTCTCCATAGCTCCCCTCCACCCACCTCCCACACCTCCCTCTACCCTTAACCTCCTTCCCGTTGACCTCATCGGGTGTATGATTTTGGTCAAGTCTCTCCCTACACATCCCTCACTCCTTTCCCCCTGAGAATTATCAGTCCACTCCCTTTCTGTGCTCCTGATTCTATTATATTCACCAGTTTATTCAGTTGATCAAATTTTTAATTCACTTAATTTTTAGATTCACTTGTTGATAGATATGTCTTTGTAGTTGCTAATTTTTTATCTTTAACCTTTTCTTCTTCCTCTTCTAAAAGAGTACCTTTCAGCATTTCATATAATACTAGTTTGGAGTTTGATTAACTCCTTTAGCTTTTCTTATCTGTGAAGCTCTTTATCTGACCTTCAATTCTGAATGATAGCTTTGCTGGATAGAGTATTCTTGGTTGTAGGTTCTTGCTATTCATCACGTTGAATATTTCTTGCCACTCCCATCTGGCCTGCATCATTTCTGTTGGGAAATCAGCTGACAGTCGTATGGGTGCTCTCTTGTAGATAATGAACTGTTTTTCTCTTGCTGCTTTTAATATTCTCTTTGTCTTTTGCTCTTGGTATTTTGATTATGATGTGTCTTGGTATAGTCCTCTTTGGATTCCTTTTATATGGGGTTCTGTGTGCTTCCTGGACTTGTAAGTCTATTTCTTTTACCAGATGTGGGAAGTTTTCAGTCATTATTTCTTCAAATAGGTTTTCGATATCTTGCTCTCTCTTCTTCTGGTACCCCCACAATTCTGATGTTGGTATGCTTGAAGCTGTCCAAGAGGCTCCTTACATTATCTTCACATTTTTGGATTCTTTTCTCTTATTGCTTTTCCAGTTGAGTGTTTTCTGATTCTTTATACAGTGGTACCTTGAGATACGAGTTTAATTCGTTCCGTAACCTTGAGGCATGGGAAACTATGAGACACTTACCCCTTTCCCCCTGAGAATTGTCAGTCCACTCCCTTTCTATGCCACTGATTCTATTATATTCACCAGTTTATTCTGTTCATCAGATTTTTAATTCACTTGTTGATAGATATGTATTTTTTGTTCATACTTTTATCTTTACCTTTTTCTTCTTCTTCCCCTTCTTAAAGAGTACCTTTCAGCATTTCATATAATATTTGTTTGGCCGAGACTGGTTTGGCTCAGTGGATAGAGCATCGGCTTGGAGACTGAAAGGTCCCAAGTTCTATTCTGGTCAAGGGCATGTACCTTGCTTGCGGGCACATCTCCACAGTGGGGCGTGCAGGAGGCAGCTGATCAATCTCTTTCTCTCATCCATGTTTCTGACTTTCTATCTCTCTCCCTTCCTCTCTGTATAAATCAATAAAATATATTTAAAAAAAATATTGGTTTGATATTGATGAACTCCTTTAGCTTTTGTTTATCTGTGAAGCTCTTTATCTGCCCTTCAATTCTGAATGATAGCTTTGCTGGGTAGAGTAATCTTGGTTGTAGGTTCTTGCTATTCATCACCTTGAATATTTCTTGCCACTCCCATCTGGCCTGCATAGTTTCTGTTGAGAAATCAGCTGACAATCCTATGGGTGCTCCCTTATAGGTAATGAACTGTTTTTCTCTTGCTGCTTTTAATATTCTCTCTTTGTCTTTGCTCTTGATATTTTAATTATGATGTGTCTTGTTGTGGTCCTCTTTGTATTCCTTTAATTTGGGGTTCTGTGCACTACCTGGACTTGTAAGTCTATTTCTGGCACTCCCATAATTCTGATGTTGGTACACTTGAAGTTGTTCCAGAGGCTCCTTACACTATCTTCATATTTTTGGATTCTTTTTTCTTTTTCAGTGGAGTGTTTTCTACTTCCTTGTATTTCAAATATTTGACTTGATTCTTGCATTCCTCTAGTCTGCTATTAGGTCTCTGTATAATATTTTTTATTTCAGTCAGTGTATGTTTAATTTCTAGTTGGTCCTTTTTCATCTCCTCTTGGGTCTCACTAAATTTATCCATCTTTTCTAGGAAATTCTTGAAAAACCTTATAACTGTGGTTTTGAACTTTATATCTAGTCATTGGTTTTACTCCATTTCTTTCATTTGTAATCTGTTCCTTTGTCTCCACATTTTCGCTACGCAGGGAGGACTTCTTTGCTGGAGTCAGCCTTATGATAGAGGACTTGCAAAATTGCAAAATTGTTCAGTTTGAATGGGGTGGAGTCTCAGAGCTGAGCAGAGACAACCTTTGCTTCCAGGCAGCCCTGCCCTATGCAGTCTGTGTGTCTCAGAGACCCTTGGTAATCATTGCAGCCCTCTTTGTGTGCACACACGCATGTGCCTCTAGACCTCTGTCTTTCCAGTTCGCATGCACTCCGGGGACCCAAATGAGTCTGAGTCCACAGGGTCTCACCCAAAACTGGGGTTCAGTGCAGTCTGGAGTGGATTTAAGCACAGTTGAGAGGTCCTGTCTCCCTCCCACTAGAGAAAGCCAGCAGCACAATCAGCAGTCAGTCCTCTCTGCGTGCCTCCAGACCTCTGCCTTTTTGCAGCTCCCCTAAGTTTTCCTGCACTCCTCCCTTTTCACGACAGTCCAAACTCCTCCCATATGAGTCTCGCCTCGAGCTGGGGATCAGTGCAGTCGGATCTGGGGTTCAGTGCAGTTGGGAACTTCCGTCTCCTTCCTGCTAGAGGCAGCCAGCGAGGCACTCTGCTGCCCGTGCTCTCCATGTGCATCTCTGTACCTCAACTTTTTGGAGCTCCACTGTGTCTCCGTGATCCCCTCTCTTTCCTTCTAGTTGTAAAATTTCCACTCAACCAGCTTTCCTGTGGTTCTGGATGATGTCTGTTCTGTCTTTTAGTTGTAGTTTTGAAATTGTTGTGTGAGGCAGCAGTTTAGGTGTTCACCTATGCCGCCATCTTGGTTTCCTTTCTAGACATGTTATTTCTTATTTATATAAATCTTGACGATGTTGCTAGCTTTTGCTTTTGTATTCCGGCTC
This sequence comes from Lasiurus borealis, assembly GCA_004026805.1. Lineage (NCBI taxonomy): Eukaryota > Metazoa > Chordata > Mammalia > Chiroptera > Vespertilionidae > Lasiurus > Lasiurus borealis. The sequence continues at coordinate 15,464 of PVJN01047872.1, forward strand.
AAATAATTTTTATTATATCCTTACTTAATTTTTTTTCTTTTTTAATACCTTTAATTTTATGAAATTTTATATAACATAAAACCACCCATTTCAGATATATGATTCAGTGATTCAATTAGTAACTGACCATCATCATAAGTCAGTTTTAGAACATTTTTATCTCCCCCTCCTCATCACTCATGCCTATTGACAGTCCTTAGCTCAATTGAAATTGTATTCCTCCTCTTTATTATTGATTATAGTGTTTTTAGGTTGTAAGAATTCATCTATAAGGAAAGTCTTATTACTATTCTAATTTTAGTATAACATGACTAGTATACATTTACAAAATTTTTACTGTTGAAAGTATTACATATGTCCCCCTGC
>PVJN01047873.1:0-15829 GCA_004026805.1 Lasiurus borealis
TTAGAATAATATACAGTATATATAGAAAAAGCCAGCAACCAGAATGCCATAACTACTGGAATGACTGGTCGCTATGATATACACTGTGGCCAGCTAACTGGCTTGATGGAGGTGGGCCTGGCCAGCCAACCTCCTCTGGCCCCTCCTCCCAGCTGCCCCCGCTCCTTATCGCCCCTCCTACCCCAATAGGGAGTGGGGCCAGCAAGCCAACCTCCTGTAGCCCCTTTTCCCACTAAGCCCCACCCCAGATCAGCTCCACCCACACCAATCAAGGGTAGGGCCAGCCAGCTAAACACCCATGGCCTCTCCTTCTCGCTGCTGGCCCCTGATTGTTCTCCACCCCATTCAGGGGTGGAGGCAGCCACTCGTGACCCATGGCCCCTCACCATGGCTAGCCCCAATCAATCCCCACCACCTCAGTTGGCTCTTGGCCCCTCCCCACAGCCAGCTTTAACACTGATCAGCCCAAATCAGAACAGGCTGGCTGGCCAACTTCCTGCCCTCTCCTTCTCTCAACAGGTTTAGCCCCAATCTGCCCCAGTTGGGACCAGGCTGGTCGGACCCCACCCATGCATGAATTTATGCACTGGACCTTTAGTCTTACCTAATAATAGACAAACATGTAAATTGACCATACCTCTGCTGCACCCACAGGCAGTCAGTGTGCATATGCAAATTAACCCAACAAAGATGGTGGTTAATTTGCATACATACATGGGTCCCAGGAACCTCCTTGGCACCCAGGTCACTCCCAGCCGGCCATCAGGTGGAGGCTTTAGGCTTGGGAAGGGGCCGAGTCTGAGATTGGAGGTGCTGGGGGATGGGGGCTTTAGGTTTGGGCAGAGGCTGAACCTGGGACTGGAGGGGTAGGGGATAAAATCAATGGAAACATATCCTCATGTGAGGACAAAAAGAAAAATAAAGAAAGAAATATTATATCCTATGAAAGACATATCTTAAAAATGCTTAAATAAAATTGTTATTTTTTCATGGTGAAAGGACTGGAGTCCATGTTGACAAAAATACCTTGGTGGCTGTGGTGACTGGCAGTGGCTAAGTAATGGGGTGATGGCACCTTCCCCTGATCAGCCCAGTTGCCTCCTTCAATGGGAGGCCAATCTGTCTTACTAAGCCATCAGTAAGACATCCCCTGAGGGCTCCCAGTAGGTGAAAGGGGGCAGGCTGGACTGAGGGACTCCACCTCAGTGCATGAATTTCAGGCCCCTAAGAATAATATAAAACCCCATTTAGTTAGCTCTAAGGTTAAGAAAAAATATACAGTAGAAGTGTTTTAGAAGCCACTGTGGAATAGTAATATCTTGAATTCACATTTATCTTTGTTTTTATTATAGTTTTACTACTTTGCAGGTTGCCTTAATAATGTACTGTTGGCATTGTACTTGGTAGGAATTAATCATACGGTGTATATTATTCTATCTCATAATTTTCCCCCTCAATTAAAAGTTTTGCTGTTCATCTGTGCTAATGCTGATGCACAGGGAGGCTCATTTATTGTTATTGCTGTATAATACTTTCTTTATGTGGATACTAGAGGCTCAGTGCATGAATTTCAAGCATGAGTGGGCCAGCCCAGCTCCAATCAGGGTAGATTGAGGCCAGGCCTATTAGAGGAGGAGCCATGGGCAATTGGACTCAATTGAAATGGGGGTGCTGACTGTGGGGGGTCTAGCTGTGGGGAGGAGCTATGGGTGGTGGGCCTGTCATCTTCACCCTTGAATAGAGTAGAAGGGTGGATAGGAGGTCAGAGGCCAGAGGAAGGGCTGGGGGAGGTTGGCTGGAAAGCCCCACCCACAGTTGGTGTAGGGGGGCGATCATGGGTGGAGCTGGCTGGGGGAAGGGGCTGCAGCTTGATAGGGGTGGAGGGGGCCCATCAGAGACAGGGGTAGCTGGGGGGAGGGGTTGCAAGAGGTTGGCTATCTGGCCCTGCCCCTATTGGGGTAGGGGGGTGGTGATCAGGAGTGGGGCCAACTGGGGGGATGGGCCCTGAGAGATTGGCCAGCCAGCCCCACTCTCAATCAGGCCAGTTCACTGTCCATAGTGGGTGCCATAGCAACCAGTCAGTCCAGTCGTTATGGCGTTCTGGTCGCTGGCTTTTTATATATATAAACTAGAGGCCTGGTGCACAATATTCATGCACAGGAGGGAGGATTCCCTCAGCCCAGCCTGCACTCTTTCCAATTGGGAACGCTTGGAGGATATCTGACTGCCGGTTTGTGTTAATCCCAGGGATTGAGCATAAACCGGCAGTCAGACATCCCTCTCACAGTCCTGGACCACTGGCTCCTAACTGCTCACTTGCCTGCCTGCTTGATCACCCCTCATTTCCCCCCCTGCCAGTCTGATTGCCCCCAACTGCACCATCCCACCAGCCAGGTCACCCCTAACTGCTGCCCCCTTCTGGCCTAGTTTCCCCCAGCTTCTCCCCCTGCTGGCCTGGTCACCCCTAAATGCACCCCCTACCAGCCTGGTCATCCCCTGTTGCCTCCCTCTGCCATCCTGATTGCCCCTAAATGCCCCCCTAGTCTGGTTGTCCCCAACTCCTCTTCTCTGTTGCCCTGGTTGCCCCTAACTATGCCCCCCTGCCAGCCTGTTCACCCCACACAACCTGTTCTTCTGTCCTTTGGTCATCTCTCACTAACGCAACACCCTTCCCAGCCTGGTTGCTCCATGCAGCCTGCTGTTCGGTCATTTGGTCATCCCTCACTAACCCCCCTGCTGGCCTGTTCACCCATGTAGCCTGTTAGGTCATCTGTCTGATTGTTTTGGTCTTGACAGCCCCTTGCTCTTCATATATATTGATATCACAATGTATCCACTGTGGCACATTTCAGTTGTTTTCAGTTGCTCTTATGCACAACCCTACTAAGAACACTTGTTTTGTCTATGTTCCATGGCACACGGTGAGGATTTCTTGAGATTCTAGAGCAAGAAGAACACACACAAGTTTGATAGGTAACATGTAACCGTTTTAATGAGGTTGAGCCAATTTACCTTCCTATCAGAATTAGATGGGAGGTTCCATTGCTTCAAGTTATAATCAAACTTTGCTATTTTCAGAATTTTTTAAAGTTTCCCTTCAAATATGTGTGAAATGTATCTAATTGTGATTTTAATCAGTTACCTCATTGATATAAATGAGGTGAAATGGCTTTCAGATGTTTGTGAACAATTTGTGTTTAATTTTTTTGCATAAGACCTCTTTATTTTTATTTTTTGCTTATTTCTCTATGTACTTCTTATCTTTTCTTTATACCTAGATACTAAAAACTTTTTTGATTGTTTTGTCTATACTAGTCTCCTGAACTATTTTTTGCCATTTTGCATTTTTTATAGAATTGTTAATGTTAATTTAATACCTTCAAATATTAATTTAATAGCACTCATCAGTTCTTTTTTGTGTAATGTAACTTAAAAAAAAATTCCTTTTCTACCCTGAGTTTACTAATATAGTCATTTTTGTCTCCTAAAGTTTTCTCAGGTTTTGACTTTGTCTTTTAAGTCTTTATTCAACCTTGAATTGATATTTACTTATGGTATATGGTAGTGATTCAATTTATTTTACTGTTTTATGTAATATCACTGATATAAAAGATTATAATTTAATAAATTGTTTCCATATTAGGCATGGGAGTATGTGAGGACTCTCTTTTCTGTTCCACATGCCAATGACTACTACTGCATATGCATCATATTTTCTTAATTGTTAATGGCTTTGTAGTTTTAACATGTGGCAGGGTAAGACGACCTCATACAAACACACACACACACACACACTAGCTTTCTCTTCAGAAATGTGGGGTTGTAATTTCTTGGACATTTACTCTATAGTATCCAGTTTATTAAATTCTATGAAAAAAAATCAATATAAGAAATCTCACTGAGATTTTCTAGAGGATTGCTTTTAACCTACAAATCAACTTGGAGAGAACCAACTTTACACCATTGAATCTTCCTATCCAAGAATATTATTTGGGATTTTTTATTATAGCTAACAATAAGCTTATTGACTTTTGTATCTAGCAACACTGCTAAATTCATATTAATTATAATAAAACCTTCTAAAGAAGTCTTAAAATATTCTATACAATTTTGACTTCATTATGATATAAAGGGAAATGCTTTCAAAATTTCACAGTTAAATATGATGCTTACTGCAGAACTTTTATAGATCCTTACATTAGATTAAGGAAAGTTCATTATTGGCAGTTTGATAAGAGTTTTTAATTTTAAACGGATATTCAGTTCCACCAAATGCTCTTTTAAGCCTAAGATTTAGTAATCTAACATTTGATTTTCTCTAATCCATTAAGGTAATTATTTAATTGATACCAGACTGTCATTGAGATAAGCCCACCTTGGTCATGGTTATCTCCTTTATGCATTACTTGATTTAAATTGCTATTACTTTGTGTCCGTGTTTAATAACGAGAATTGATCTGGCGCTTTTTAATAGTTTTGCCTGGGACTCAGTATCAAGGTAATGTTAGCCTTATTCGAGGAGCTAGGAAATGGTCTTTTGTCCTCTTGAAGAGTTTGTATAAGTTTACTATCTTCTTTTCTGTGTTTTTTTTTTTAATTTATCTTTATTGTTGAAAGTATTAAAGATGCTTCCATTCTCCTCCCCCATTGCTTCCTGTCTACCTCATCCTCATCACCTCCTACAATTACCTTTTCATTGAAAATTTAGTGTAACTTGCCCATCTAAAAATATAAGAGTTGGGTGTTTCCTTTGTGGAAGATTTTTATACTCTAACTCAACTTTCTTAATGATTATGTAATTAGTCATATATTGTATTTCTTTTGGGGGTCAGTTTATAAGTTGCATTTTTCTAGAATTTATTTCCTTCAACTATTTTGGAATAGCTTATTTATAGTATCCTATTAATTTGCATAACATCTGTCCCTTTTTGCATTTCTAAAGCTAAAGCAGAGTTGACTGCATTTGAACATCAAGATGACAAAAATCATGACTACAAATGAAAAAGGAAACTTAAATATAGACACTAAGGACATCAAAATTGTTAGAGATTTTGCTTACCTTAATTCTGTCATCAATTCAAATAGAGGCTGCAGCTAAGAAATCAAGAGAAGGTTGAGACTTAGAAGGGCAGCAATGGAAGAATTAGGAAAGGTCACCCAAATACTTTGTACAGATGTGAAAACTGGACAGTGATGAAGGCTGATAGAAAAATAATTGATTCATATGAGATATGGTGTTGGAGGAGAGCTCTGTAGAAACCCTGGGCTGCCAGAAAAATGAACAAATGGGAACTAAGGTAAATTAAACCTGAAACCTGGAAGCAAAATATGGCAGAACTGAAGTTATTCTACTTTGGGCACAACAGAAGAAAGCAGGGTTCTTAGGAAAAGGCAATAATGCTGGGAACATAGAAGGCAGTATGAAAAGAGGTAGAGCAAATATGAGATGGATTGACTCTATAAGAGGAGCTATAAACATGAGTCCATAAGAGCTGAGCATGGGATTGGGAAGAACCAAGATGGCGGCATAAGGTATAGACCTATACCCTGTTTCCCCAAAAATAAGACAGTGTCTTATATTAATTTTTGCTTCCAAAGATGCACTAGGTCTTATTTTCAGGGGATGTCTTATTTCTCCATGAAGAAGAATACAGTACACATTTATTGTTGAACAAAAAATAAAATAAAATTTATTACCTGTATACCGTAACGGTAGTAGTTGTCATCACAAACCAGCTCACTGACGCCACAGCTCAGTTGGAGCTGTTCAGGCAGTGCAAGGTCTCTTTAAATCAAGAGTCAGACGCCTTAAAGTAGTTTGGGGGGCCTTATCTTTCAGGGAGGCCTTATTATCAGGGAGGTCTTATTTTCGGGGGGATGTCTTATATTACAGCAAGAGGCAAAATTGGAAGTAGGTCTTATTTTCAGGGGATGTCTTTCTTTCGGGGAAACAGGGTACATGCTGTTTCTCACAACCTCATTAAAACTACAACTAAAAGACAAAACGACTATCCCCCAAAACCATGGAAAAGCTGACAGAGTGGAAGTTCTAGAACTAGAAGGAAAGAAAAAAGTGCATTGAGACCTAGTAGGACTTGCAGAGGCTCAGAAAGGCAGAGGTATGGAGACGTGCAAGAATTGGGCTGGTGGCACTATTGTTTTTCAATTGGGAGAGAGTTACAAGTTCTCTATTCTCTGAACTCCAGTTTCTGGTGAGATTCTGGGGACCCAGACTCATACAGGAAGAAGCTGGACTGTCTGCCATCAGGCAGGAAATAGAGGGTGGCTCTCTCGCAGAGTTGTGCACTGGAATCATTGTTTAGTGTGGTGGGGTGCAGGACACAGGATACTGAACAGAACACAGCAGAGAGGGCTGACTGGCAGCCATTGTTGTTTGCCATGCCCTAGCCTAGTGATTCCCTGAGACCCCATCCTGCCCAATTTACAAACCCACCCACCTGTGTGGCAGCTTTTGCATATGAATAGCCTGCCCTCTGGCAGCTTAACCTAACAAATTGCAACTGGGTCAAACAACTCCAAAACTTCCAAACTCCAAGCAAAAAGGAGAAATCAACTCCAAAACTTCCAAACTCCAAGCAAAGGGGAGAAATCTGCAGAGCTCCCTGTAGCTCCTGCTGGGTGGCCTCAGACACTAGCTGACTTGCACCTCCTTGGAGATGCAGGAACCAGTGTACCTAGAGGTCACTGCGAGACGACACCAGATTTCAACTCCTTACATACACAAGTGACACACTCAAGAGGCAGACTCGGTGAGCACCAAACCCCCACTGAAGCAAGTTCTGCCCTATAGGGGTGTCTCCAGCACAGCAGTCCTTCCATTAATAGACACAGCTAATCCTCACAGTCAATTGGCCTGGGGGTCAATTTCTCCCAGTGTACCAATAGCAATCAAGGCTTAACTACAATAAGACTGTGAACTCAGCCCTCAAAGAGATTCACCAAGAGTGATTGGGAAGGCATAGCTATGGGGCCCTAAAGGACAACTAGCACACAAAGCCACTCCATCAACACAGGGAAGCAGCCAAAATGTGGAGACTAAGAAACATGCCACAAATAAAAGAAATGGTGGAAAGCAAATGACTGGACATAGAGTTCAAAACCACATTTATAAGGTTACTCAAGAATCTTCTACAAACCACCAAAAAACTTAGTGAGACCTCTGAGAAACTTAATGAGACCTTCAAGGATCTTAATGAGAATGCCAAAAAAAAAAAATGGAAAAGGACCAGTCAGAAATTAATCATATACTGTCTAAAATAAAGAATAATATACAGAAATCCAATGACAGACTAGAAGACCCCAAGAATCAAATCAAAGATCTGAAATATGAGGAAACAAAAAAACACCCAACCAGAAAAACAAAAAGAAAAAAGAGTCCAGAAATGTGAAGATAGTGTAAGGAGCCTCTGGGACAACTTCAAGTGTACCAACATCAGAATTATGGGGGTGCCAGAAGAAGAGAGAGAGCAAGATACTGAAAACCTATTTCAAGAATAATGACTGAAAACTTTCCCTTTTTAGTGAAGGAAATGGACTTACAAGTCCAGGAAGCATACAGAACCCCAAACAAAAGGAATCCAAAGAGGACCACACCAAGACACATCATAATTAAAGTGCCAAGGGCAAAAGACAAAAAGAGAATCTCAAAAGCAGCAAGAGGAAAACAGTTAGTTACCTACAAGGGAGACCCATATGACTGTCAGCTGATTTCTCAACAGAAACTATGGAGGCCAGAAGGGAGTGGCAGGAAATATTCAAAGTGATGAATAGCAAGAACCTACAACCAAGAGTGCTCTACCCAGCAAAGCTATCATTCAGAATTGAAGGGCAGATGAAGAGCTTCACAGACAAGAAAAAGCTAAAGGAGTTCATCACCACCAAACCTGGATTATATGAAATGCAGAAGGGTTTTCTCTAAGAAGAGGAAGAAGAAGAAAAAAGTAAAAATAAAAATTATGAAGAACAAAGTGATAACAAATACATACCAATCAACAAGTGAATCTAAAAATCAAGTGAATAAAAAATCTGATGAACAAAATAAACTGGTGGATATAATAGAATTAGGGGCATTGAAAGGGAATGGACTAACGATTCTCTGGGGAAAGGGGTGTGAGGGGTGCAGAAAGAGATTGGACAAAAATCGTACACCTATGGATGAGGACAGTGGTGGGTGGTAAAGGTATGTGGTGGGAGGTAAGGAATCAGGTGGAGGGGAGTTATGGGGGGGGGAAAGAGGAACATCTGTGATAAACTGAATAATAAAGATTTATTTTAAAAAAAATAAGAGCTGAGAAGGGTTGTTGAGGACAGGACATTGTGGATATCACTCATCCATAGGATCACCAGGAATCAAAGCTGACTCATTGGTACATAATATACATTATATATTTGTAATTTCCATCAATTTTTTATGATTAATATTGTTAGAGTTTTAGAGTTTCATCTAACTAATCAGTATTTTTCTAAGAACCAACTCCTAGTTTTGGTTCTATTCATTCCTTAGTTTTTATCTTATTACTTTCAGTTCTTATCTTTCTTCTACTTTTCAGCATGATTTTGTTGTTCTAACTTTTTAAATTGAGTCTTTAAGATGCTTATACAGAGGTACCTCGAAATAGGAGTGCCCTAACATACGAGATTTTTGAGATGCGAGCCGTCCAGCGAGCGATTTTTGCTTTGAAATATGAGCAACATTTGAGATAGGAGTAATCACATGGATCGGCACGCTGCACATGACCCACCAGTTTACTGAGACTCGAGCATCTCATAGTTTCCCACGCCTTAAGATTATGGAACGAATTAAACTCGTATCTCGAGGTATCACTGTATTATTAATTTTTAGCCTTTCTTCTTTAAATAAAGGCTAATAATTGTTTCTATTTTAATTACATAACAAAGTTTTGACAGTAGGATTATAATTATTATTACATTTTAAGTATTTTATAAATTTATGATTTATTCTTTGATCTATGAGTTTATTTACTATAGTAGCATATATCTTAAGTTTCAATGTTTTATTTCTTTTTTAAGCTGTTAATGGCATTATAATCAGATAATGTGATATTTATATTATCAACCTTTTGAAATTTATTGTGGCTAACTCATGGTTCACTTTCAGCACATGGACAACACATGATCACTTTACATAAGTTTTATATGTGATTGAAAAGAATGTTTGGTATCCAATTGCTGGATGCAATGTTTCATATACTATAGGTAAATCATAACAAGATTTGGTGTTCAAGTCATCTACACACATAGATATAAAAGTGTTTTAGTTAACTTGTACTATGTAATATATCATCAACATTAATGGTGTTTAGTGTATATTTCTCCTTGCATATTTATAAAATTTTCATTCAAAATTTTGAAGCAATTATATTCTTAAAAATTTGAGAATGAATTACATTCTTGATGAATTTAGCCTTTCATCATTTTTAGGGTTTCTTAAAATCTCAAATAATTCCTTTTTCCTTTGCATTTACTTTCCCTGATAATGATATTGCTATAGATGGCAGCTCTCTTTTGGTTTGTATTCCATGGGTATAGCTGAAGGACAGGCCGAAGTTTACATAGATAGTTCACAGAAGTAGACTAGGACCCAGACTTCCCGACCTTTGCTGATTATCCTATAGAATGAGCATGATGCAGTTCAGACAGCAGAAGGGAGCCAGAATGGAATGGATGGTAACAATATTCTGGAGTTATAAACAAGAGGAGGAATCAAGACTCTTTAGGAGGGTCCTGGTGCTTCAAGCCCGCATCATGCGATTTATCACAGATTTATGCCTATGGTACCCTGACAATGTCATTATTTCTTGTTTCCCAGCAGAGTTGGGAAACAGCATTTGGCCTGGAGGAGAAGAGAAAATAATGAGTTTTCTCTTCATGCAGTGAGTCTGGTATCTCAAACAGATAGGTGGAAATATAGGACTAAGAACAGATCCAGATATGAAACTTTTTTTAAAAGATGATGACGATGGAGACAACATGCTTAGATATGAGAGCTGGATCTTTGGATTAGGCTCTGTGTTTCTTTTCTTTTTTTTAATATATTTTATTGATTTTTTACAGAGAGGAATGGAGAGAGATAGAAAGTCAGAAACATCGATGGGAGAGAGACATCTATCAGCTGCCTCCTGCACGCCCCACAGTGGAGATGTGCCACAACCAAAGTACATGCCCCCGACCGGAATCGAACCCGGGACCTTTCAGTCCGCAGGCCGACACTCTATTCCCTGAGCCAAACCGGTCTTGGCAGGCTCTGTGTTTCTTAAACATACCTTTTATTAAACACCAAGGATCATTATTTTGCCCCAAATTTTAAATTAATAATTACATGATTTGTTACTGCTACCTTTTAAAAATTGATATCAGGGATAATGGCTTCATGAAGAAAACTTCTAAACAACCAATGTACTCCCGATCACTCTTGAGCCCCACTGTATTAACATGTAAGGTTTCTTGCTGCAAACCTTTAAAACTCCTTGTAGCCCTCCCCTTTAAATATCAACAAGCCTCAAGCCTATTTCATTCCCAGCCACGAAGATCAAAGCATCAAGTGGTACATCTGCTTGTGTCATTATCAGTGATGCCAGAAAACAGTTTTGTGAATTTGATCACAATGAACTCTGAGGGAATATGTATCTGGAAAGGCTTTAAGAGCTTTCGCCCCAGAAGTTTCAAAAACTGTACTCGACCCAGTGAAGTTTTTTTCTCAGTGAGCTGGGTTTTGTTTTTTGTTTTTCCAACTGGATGTAATAAAAATGTCTGAGATTTTGCTACATAATATGATCTTTTTGGAAAGGTCAACACTAATGTTTTAGGCCAGTTCAATGGGCTTGGGTTCAACTCTGGAAGTGTAAAAGTTCCAACAGGATTCTAACAAATCCACCCGACAGAGCCATAGATTATTTATGCTGACCCTGTCCACTGGTAGAACGGGAAGCCCTGGGGAAAGAAGTCAGTTGTCTGAGCATGATGGTAAAATACTTAGAGGCTCTGAAATCACAAATTCCAATACCCCAAGGCCTACTCAACCTTCATTACAAGGTACATTCATGGAATAGGAGGCTGTCTGCTCTGGGGATTTGACGATGAGACTTTTATATTAATACGGAGCACACAGAACATTGGTTTTAAAGATTTCATGTCATTTTTGATAACAGGAGGGGCTTGTCTTAATATTCTCAGCCAAAATTTCTGGGACTCAACTCAAATCTTGGAGCCATTGAGAACTTGGAGATTTTTATACACACACACACACACACACACACACACACACACACACGTGTATACATATATATGTGTGTGTGTGTGTGTATATATATATATATATATATATATATCCTCAGATTAATAATAAAATATATTTATTTATTTAAAATCTCAAAATGTAAGTATATAGAGAGCTTGAATACAACTAGAAGAATCTATAATGGCCAAGTTTTCACCCCTGAACTTTTTATATAGAATCATGAAGCATTTCTCAAATTTCAATAAATATAAAGTTCTTTGAAGCTTTTTGGAAAAATAAATTTTCTTGTGTTTGTTTCCTCAAGAAACCTGCTACCTGTCTATGTTCATCCTAAAACACCATCTCTTGCTATTTTCATTCCTTTTTTGTTTGACAATGATAGAGCTACGAATGAGACCAACCTCAGCACTCTTATGTCAATCTCTTTTCCTGTCTTCCTTTTCTTCTTCCTCTGTTCTTTCTCTCTCTCTCTCTCCCTCCCTCTCCTTCTCCCTTCTCCCTCCCCCTCTCCTCTTTCTCTCTCCTCATTTTTATATTGCTGTGAGCAAGGAAACATCCTCTAAAGGAGTCACTCACATACTTTGTGTCTTTCCACAATGTCAGGTTTATTAAGGAAACTCCATAATAAGCCAAGAGAGTCACAGGCAGGTTACACACTGAGAGTGGGAGCTGATGCCGTAGAAGCAAGCAGAGTGCTGGTCTGGCACAAAGTCCCCATCACTGGAGGCACCAGCAGGTGGAGAGGCAGATGTAGGTCTCAAGCCAGGTGGCTACAGTAGCAGCTCGCATTCAGTAGACTGGAAGTCTGGCAGGGCTCTGAGTGTGACCCATGGCACAGCCAAGCTCGAGCACTGGGTGATGAGAGCTCTACCAGAAATGGTAGTCCCACTCATATAAGACTTGTGGTTTGGGACGTTCTAAGACCCAACTAAGGGTGTTTGTGTTACATTCCATTACCTCACCCTTGCTTGACATAGCACTTGACATAACTGTCATGGCTGACAGTGACTCCATATCAGACTGTCATAGGTGTCAAAAAAGTCCACTCTGCTCTTGCTTTAAACACATGTGTAGCTCCACTTCCTGGTCAGGTCGGCCTTTTCTATACTCTCTCAGACAGATCCTAAGAATCCTTTAGCACTCAGATGAGCTAGCACTTCTTCCAGGAAGTTCTAAAATTCAAATTGTCTTTCTCCCACTTAATCTTCTCTCCTTTGACCAGATCAGGAACCTTCCCCCAACTTTCATGGTCACTTTGATTTTTTTTTTTTTTGGTCAAAATACTTAATTATCTATTTCCCCTTGCAATGAGAGTTTCTCAAGTGCAGACTGCCTTATTAGTACCTGTAGTCCCAGCACCTAGTTATGTTTAATAAATATTTATTAACAAGTGTAAAATGGAGCTCAATCATCTATACTTTTATGCACGTGGTGGAGAAACAAAACACATGTGGGTCTTTTCTTTTAAGGCTGTTAGTAAACTACATTTTTATTAATCCATTAAAGATATTTATTGAGAAACTGTTACGTGTCAGGCAGTTTAGGAAACCACAGTGATGAACAAGCTAAAAATGGCCCCTTTTCTCTCAGAGCTTAGGGAGAGACATACAATAAAGCAAAAAAAACTAGAAGTAGAACTGCAATATGATATCAATTAATGTAATGTGCTATGGAAAAAAATAATTCAGAGTCAGGGCTAGAAAGTGAAAGTGCCGGGTGGGGTGAGGAGAAGATGGGGGACTCATGGAAGCTCGTTCTGACCTTATTAAGTATGATTACGAGCAAACCATAGTGGGGAAAGTATTTGAATTAAGGGAACAGCGAGTGCAAAGAATTTGCTGTGTAAGAACTTTTAATGGGCATGGAGAGCTGCAAGGAGCCAGTGTGGCTAGAGCAGGGAAGTGAGGGCATAGAAGAGGTGGGTCTAAATATGGACCTTCCAGAAGCTGGCAGAGACTTTCATGGGTTGCATGTCATGCTAGGGTGAAAGCGGCCCATTGGGAGACTTTGACAGGGACATGAATGTGGTCTGATTTATGTTTTAGAGGGTGTACTCTGGCTGCTAGGTAGAAACAGAACACAGAAGGACACAGAAAATTGTTAGAAAGTTCTTAGCATAATTTGGGCAAGAGATGATGGTGGTGACAGTTAAGGTGGTTGGAAGTAGTCAGATTTTAGATTACATTTAAAGACAGAGCCTTCAATATTGGCACTCAGTGCTGTGAAATGACATTTAAATGTACTACAAAGTAGTTAGGATCAGACTAGATCTATCATGAATCACAACCTAAGTGTACCCATAAGCACACATACGCACACCAAACAGGCAAAGCTAATGACACAAAAGACCTAACTCCCTTGGTTTGGTCTGATTTGAGGTTGAAGGCACTACTTTCAGATGCTACGGGTGATTCAGGATTTACCTCCTAGCTACTGAACAATTGCTCAGAATGAGCCAATTGTCTTCCTTTCCCAGCGCACTAGTCTACAACTAGTGTGCGTCAGCCAGCATTCACTTCACAAATGCATTCCCCTACCTAGCGTAAGGAATTACTGTCACCCCTCTGCTGTCACAAAATCCTGGTGTGGTGGTTGCCCTCAGAGGATGGGCTGCCCCAAGCTCCTGGCAGAGATTCTTATAAAGTAAAGAGTTTGAATCTTGACTCTACCACTTATGGGTGGTGTAACCTTGGATGACTTAACCTCTCTGAACTCGTTTGTGAAATGCAGAAATTTAACAAACTTGAAAATATGCAACAGCTATTCTCCCTTATCCTGCCTCCTGTGCTTCTGACCTCACCCAGAATCTTATCTGGAAAAGTATGACATCTAACAGGAATATCCAGGACATGTTCAATGCCTACAGCTGAGTGGAAGGTCATGATCTACTTCTGCTCCAAAGACCTTTAGTTTGGATGGATTCCTGTCTACAGTAGCATCCCTAGGACTATTTGCTACCTCTGTAACAGAATCCAAAGATAACATCCAGTTTTGAGTTCCCATTAAAATCCTTGGCGTTCTCGAGGGTAATGATACTGTAGGCACAGCAAGCTACAAATCCAGATGTAATGATATCTCAGAAAGGAAGTGTCAAATCAAGACATTTTACAAGATTTGGCAAGTCATTCTCTTTACTATGCCGCACCTCTGGTCACTAAAGAGCTAAGGCCACATTCATTTCATTAAGGATAAAGTACTCTTTCAGAATAAAACAGTAAAAACAGCTAAAATTGTTCCAATGGGAGGGAAGGAAAGAGGGGGCAGATAAGAGCCAAGGGTTGAGAGTTGAGCAATGTGTCAGTACAAACAATGGAAATCGCTGGCAGACGCTGAAGGCAAATTACTTTCATATATAGAAATTATACTGCAGTAAAAGAGCCTGATGCTTACATAGCTGTGGTTATTAATAATAATAGTGTTTGTTCAAATCAAAGAAGGGAGGAGCAGCAGGTTCAATAGACTTCATATTTTACTAGAAATAGAGAAGAGGAAAGTAGCAGATAAGGCATAAAATAATTAGGGGAAAAAAGATAAAGATGGAGCCCTGGGTTGATGTGATGTACTGAGAGTGATTTGAAGAGGGTTTTCAAAAGCCTACTTCTCCGATATATAAGGTTAATTTTAAATATCTCACAAGTTAACAGGCACTTTTCAGGCAATTTTATAACCTATGCATAATTGGACTGGTATTTGTGAGTTACTCGTTTTCTTTCTAATTGAGATTTGGACTGTCAGGATGAATGTCAGAAGGGAGATGGAACATGCAAAGCAGTGGTAATTGGCCCTCTAGAAGGAGATCCCTATAAGCCCCAGTCATAGATAATGTACAGTAACCTAAAAAATGATTTTTTAAGAATGTGTAATATGGTTAAAAAGTATTACTGGGAATGGTGTCAAAAATGAACTAAACTAAGTGCGTCTCTTCTGCTAACATCATCTCTTAATCCAGTGCCTCAATTAAAACTTGATTCTCTCTCCTCAAGAAAGAGTATCTTTCTTTCCTTTCCTCAGACAAATTACCTGAGCAATAGCATTTGGTTTTGATAAATATACGTGTTGGTATCATAAGTGAGATGATCACTATCTTAATTTACTTCTTATCTCAAGCTGAAATATGACTCCGGAATACTACTCATTGAAGGCACTAAGGAGAGGGACAATTTTACTTATTCTGGAAAATAAAACATAATTATATAATGTTGATTATATAGTCACTTTTACAAATTTGTAGCGAAAAGCAGAATCTATAGCTATGGACAAAAATGTATTGGCATTATCAGCCAACCAGCTTTAACTCAAGGAATGCTACAACCCACCAATCAGAAGTCCCTCAATATTGCTTCTGCAAACTGTATTTCAGACCCTATGACCCACTTAGCAATGTCTTCTTTCCTCTGAGCCTGAATGCCCACTGGTCATGGAGGAGTTAATCATGAGTTTGTAAAGCTTGAAGCCTTCATAGTCCATTTTGTTTCTTTTTGTTCAACCGAAAGAAGCCTTGAGTAAGTTTGACTGACATTCATGATAATTACATTTGGAGATTAAAATAAT
>PVJN01047874.1:0-15828 GCA_004026805.1 Lasiurus borealis
ATCTTAGACATAATACTCATTGTCATTTTCTTTTTAAAAAATATATTTTATTGAGTTTTTACAGAGAGGAAGGGACAGGGATATAGAGTTAGATCGATCAGCTGCCTCCTACACACTACCTACCAGGGATGTGCCTGCGTCCAAGGTACATGCCCTTGACCGAAATCGAACCTGGGACCCTTCAGTCCACAGGCCAATGCTCTATCCACTGAGCCCAATTAGGACCCCATTGTAATTTTCAATAGACATCATGTATAGCACATTCATTGGTAATAAAATAGGAACCTTCTTTCCATGAACTAGACTAGCAAGAAAGTCCTAACAACCGATAAAGATTTTTGTCAGGGGAAAAAGTCATAGTTGACAAAATAAGTACTTTTTAATTAAAATCTAAAATTTGGCAGGAATCCAAAATGGCGGCATAGGTAAACACCTACACTGCTGCCTTGCACAACAATTTCAAAACTACAACTAAAAGACAGAACGGACATCATCCAGAACCACAGGAAGGCTGGCTGAGTGGAAATTCTACAACTAGAAGGAAAGAGGGACTCACAGAGACCCAGGGGAGCTGCAAAAAGCTGAGGTACGGAGACGCGCACGTTGAGAGAGCGGGTGCCAGAATATCTGGCTGGTTTTCTCTGGCAGGAAAGAAACGGAGACTCTCAAAGGCATTGAACCCCTTATCTTACAACACTAAACCCCAGATCCAGCCGAAACTCATACGGGGGGAGTTTGGACTGTGAAAAAGGCGAGGTGCACAGAAATTTAGGGGAATTGCAAAAGATCAGAAGACTGCTGGCGCGCATGGCACTGCGCAGAGGACAGACTGCTGATTGTGCCGCTGGCTTTCACAAGTGAATGGGAGACAGACCCTCCCAACTGTGCCACTTCTGACTCCACTAAGCCCCAGTTTCGGGTGAAGCCCTGGGGACCTAGACTCGTGTGGTCCTGAAGCGCAGGGGAGCTGGAAAGGCAGCGGTCTAGAGGCACTGCGGGCATCCGCACAGGGACCTCTCCAGTGATTACCCAGTCACGTGAGACTCAGGGGCCGTGGAGGGTGGGGCCGACTGGAAGGAAAGGTGGTCCCTTAAGCCCTGAGACTCCACCCATCCCAAGCTCAACAGAGGCTTCTTCGGTTTTGCAAGTCTGATATCATAAGGCTGAATCCAACACCGAAGTTCTCCCGGCAGAGTGAAAATGTCGAGACAAAGGAAGGGATCACAAACAAAAGAAATGGAGGGAAAAAAAACGACTGGATATAGAGTTCAAAACCACGCTTATAAGGTTTTTCAAGAATATCCTAGAAAAGTTGGGTAAAATTAGCAAGAGCCTAGAGGAGATGAAAGAGGACCAACTAGAGACACTGACTGAAATAAAAAATATTATACAGAGTCCTAACAGCAGATTAGAGAAAGGCAAGAATCAAGTCAAAAATTTGAAATATAAAGAAGAAGAAAACATACAACTGGAAAAGCAAGAAGAGAAAAGAATCCAAAAATGTGAAGATAATGTAAGGCGACTCTGGGACAGCTTCAAGTATACCAACATCAGAATTGTGGGGGTGCCAGAAGAAGAGAGAGAGCAAGATACTGAAAACCTATTTAAGGAAATAATGACTGAAAACTTCCATCTTCTGGTAAAAGAAATGGACTTACAAGTCCAGGAAGCACACAGAATCCCAAATAAAAGGAATCCCAAGAGGACCACACCAAAACACATCATAATTAAAATACCAAGAGCAAAAGACAAAGAGAGAATATTAAAAGCAGCAAGAGAAAAACAGTTCATTACCTACAAGGGAGCACCCATACGACTGTCAGCTGATTTCTCAACAGAAACAATGCAGGCCAGACGGGAGTGGCAAGAAATATTCAATGTGATGAATAGCAAGAACCTACAACCAAGAATAATCTATCCAGCAAAGGTATCATTCAGAAGTGAAGGACAGATAAAGAGCTTCACAGAGAAGAAAAAGCTAAAGGAGTTCATCAACTCTAAACCAGCATTATATGAAATGCTGAAAGGTACTCTTTTATAAGAGGAAGAAGAAAAAGTTAAAAGCCAAAAAATTATGAACAACAAATACATATCTATCAACAAGTAAATCTAAAAATTAAGTAAATTAAAAATTTGATCAACAGAATAAACTGGTGAATATAATAGAATCAGGAACACAGAAAGGGTGTGTGGACTGATAATTCTCAGGGGGAAAGGGGTGAGGGGTGTACAGGGAGAGACTGGACAAAAATCATACACCTATGGATGAGGTCAATGGGAGGGAGGTAAGGGCAGAGGGAAGGGTGGGAGCTAGGTGGAGGGGTGCTATGGAGGGGAAAAAAGAGAAGCAAATGTAATAATCTGAATAATGATTTAATTTAAAAAATAAAAAATAAAAATATTTCTTGAACACCTTCTACATGCTTAAAAAAATCTAAAATTAGAAAATTAGGTATAGATTAGTTGTTAAATTTTTCCATACCATTATACCAAATTTTCATTTAAGGCAGGGGATGAGAATGTCCAGCCTATGGGCCATGTAAGGTCAACAAAATTATTTGGTCTGGCTTTACATTAAATCTGATTTTAAGGTTATACTTCTCATTGGTTACATATTCTGTTGAATTGAAGATACTATTCTTTTGCACCACACTTGTAGCCTCAATTTTAAGAGCACTTGAATACTACAAAATAAGTTTAACATTCAAATGATACTGAAATTACTCCATTAATTTGGGAAAGCTTCCAAGATAATCAGGGCCTCAAAATCATTACTGAAAATAATTTACAATGATCTGTGTAGTAGAATGCTTGGATAGAAATTTCCAGTTGGTAGAATACCAGAAAAACTAAACTTTACAGTATTTTATTTTTAAAATATGTTTTATTGATTTTTTTAAGGAGATGAAGGGAGAAGGATATAGAGTTAGAAACATCGAAGAGAGAGAACCATCCATCAGCTGCCTCCTGCACGCCCCCTACTGGGGATGTGTCCACAACCAAGATACATGCTCGTGACCAGAATGGAACCTGGGACCCTTCAATCCGCAGGCCAATGCTCTATCCACTGAGGCAAATAAGTTAGGGCTACAGCATCTTTTTATAGTTGGTTTTTATTGATGTCGCTGAAAGTTGGCCTACTGACCTTTATAATTTAAAAGCTTTAATCCTATTACCTGAAGTTAATTCTTGGTAATCAAAATTCCTAGCTCCATCCTGCTCTCCATAGTTTATTCTGTAAAGAGGAAAAAAGTATTTGTTCTCTCAAGGATGACTGAAGCTGATTCCTATGCTTGAATAACTGAGACATCTCTTAGGTCCTTAGTGATAATTTCAATCCTTCTAACAACTTTCTTTTCCACTGCCAAAGGATTAAAAAAAAAGCTTTGTAACATTCACTTGTCCAGCATGGCTTAGTGCTTCCACTAAATAAAAGAGTTTATTTGGGATTTAATCAAAATGTTTCCATCTCTTATATGGTGACAAGACTATAAAATTTCTCATACCATTGCAGCAAAGAAAAAAATATTTTTAATTAAAAAATTAAACTTTTTAACAATTGAAACAATTTCTTACAACCTTCATTCCTACACATATCTATGCTTAATGAAAAGTTCTATAAAATTCATATTCATAAAAAAGTTTTTACTTGTTTAACACATAGCATTTTTCTGTATGCTACCCATAACATAAATCATTTTCATTATTTTATTTCTTATTTTTTATATAATTAAAGACTATTATTTGGGTTATAGTGCTGATTGTATATCTGTTTCAGATTCTTTTATGTTACGTAGTACCTTTGCAAAACAGAAGAATTTACACACACACACACACACTTTATAGCTGTTCCTCCAATTAATTGGCAGAAGGGAAGATCCTGGCTGTCATTTTGCCTGATAATCTTGCTAGCATGGGTTGGTGCATAAATAAGTGTATCTTATTTCCTCTGGAAAGCCCATATGTTCTCTATGGACATGAGATAGAAATTCCATCAGTTGTCGTCAGCAAGTGTGAGAAGGTCTGTTTAGCCAAAGAAAGAAGATTTAATGAAGCTAAGAGTAACTATAGCTTTTATCAACTGTCACCAGTTATATCCAGCTTGTCGACTTTTCTCTCAGTCCCAACCCTCAATCAAGGACTTAAATTATCTAATTTCATCAATAGTTTGGTGACTACCTAAAAGGAGTCTCATCATAAAATTTATATGAATGGCCATGAGGAATATCTAAGACCATAGATATGTTTCAGAGATTTTCTCCAGTTAAAAATGTCATTTGCTGAAAGAGGTGAATTTAGATAGAAGTATTTGGAAACTACTTTCATTTATACTTGGTCAGCAAGTCTGTAATCTTTAAATTATGGAAAAACTTTAGGTAGATTAAAATGACTAGTATTATCAACTTAAAAAATTAAGGCTGAGAATATATGACCCAATTTTTAAATAACTAGGAATATGAATTTGTTGACGCAATTCTAACATAGTAGAACCCATTTGTAAGTTGAAAGATATTGTTAACTGATAACAAAAGCATATAACAATTTTAAAGAGGCAGTGAAGGTGGAAAATCTGAAGATCAAATTCCTTATTTATCTGATGTCAGAGAGGACAGGCATAATCACATTGGTCCCATAGAGACCAAAGACCAATTTGGGAATTTATAGCTCTGATCCAGTTGCTGAATCTCACTCTTATTTAGATTTTCTCCTAAGAGTATAGGGTTTGCCCTGGTAAGTCACCCCTGATGTCTTGAATATCTTGTAGACTTTTTCCCTAATTGCTGGGAAAACAAGACCATTCATGAAGTCAAGAAGAGCATAAACACTAAAAAAGAAAGAAAGAAAGAAAGAAAGGGAGGGAGGAAGGAAGGTGAGGGAACCACCACCCAATATTGGTTAAGTGTGGAGTTGGGGAATTGTTTAGAAGAAACCATAGGTAAGTCAAGTCTTGATGTGTGTCTAGGGGTAAGCCAAACAAGAAACAGCAAAAGGGAAGGCACAGAGTCTTCACACAACATGGCTTGTGCAGAGAATTATAGGAAGTCTGATATTAATTTAAGAAGCATTAAGTGAGAAGTACTAGGAAATAATTTAGAGAAAATTTTCTTACCAAGGACCAGATCACACAGATGTATGCCATTCTAATAAGTTGTGTTTTTCTAAGTTACTCATCATAGAAGATGAGTTTGACTGATATAGGACAAGAATCAGGGTTGCTTCGTAGTAGTCTGTTTCTTTAGTGAAGGCAGAAGCATCTTCTCAGAATTGTCAGCATAAATCTCAGAATACTTCAATGACAGTGGCAATGAGCTATCTCAAAAAATGAAGACAAACACACTGCATGGGAAGTTAATCTTTGACCTAATTAATCTGAGGTAAAATTTTGCAACAACAATTTAATAAATATAAATTCCAATTAGCTTTGGAACAGTTGATAGAATAAAAAAAAAAAAAGAGCTGAGACTGGTTTGGCTCAGTGGATAGAGCGTTGGCCTGTGGACTGAAAGGTCCCAGGTTCGATTCTGGTCGTGGGCATGTACCTTGCTTGCGGGCACACCTCCAGTATGGGACGTGAAGGAGGCGGCTGATCGATGTCTCTCTCTCTCATCGATGTTTCTAACTCTCTATCCCTCTCCCTTCCTCTCTGTAAAAAAATCAATAAAATATATTTTTTTAAAAAGAATTTTAAACTGCTTTTCAGACCCATTGGTTATGTAGCCTAACCCTTTGGTTTTACAATATGTCCTACAAAGAACACCACCATTGGACAAAAGGTTGCCTCTTTCTTTTTGGCATGTTGAATAAATATTATTAAAGTAGCGTAAGTTTCTCTCATTACTTGCAGATGACATGATAGTGTACATAGAAAACCCTAAAGACTCTACCAAAAACTACTAGATTTAATAAAAAGAATTCAGCAGCATAGCAGGATACAAAATTAACAGCCAGAAATCAGTGGCATGATTATCCTAATGTATATAAAGAGCTATGTGGCTCCCGAGATCGGTTTGGCTCAGTGGATAGAGCGTCGGCTTGCAGACTGAGGGGTCCCAGGTTCGATTCCCGTCGGGGGCATGTACCTTGCTTGCGGGCACAACTCCAGTAGGGGGCGTGCAGGAGGCGGCTGATCGATGTTTCTCTCTCATCGATGTTTCTGACTTTCTATCCCTCTCTCTTCCTCTGTAAAAGAGCTAGGTGGCGGCACGACTGAACAGGCAACTGATCATCATGAAGTGCGTAGAGCATCTATAGGTTGCCCCTCTCCCCCAGCCCCTATCCCCTCACCATGGGGGAGGACTGGTGGGGAAGCAGGACTGGGGACTGTTGAGTGGCTGTGGCAGGTTGCTTTATGGAGTGGCCATGAGCTTAGCAGAGCCGTTACCCTGGAAGCATCAAGTTTTGCAAAGCAGTCGTAGGATGGGGGAGTTTCACGGAGCAGTTGTGGGGTTGAGGAGCTTCATGGACCAATGGCGGGGTGGGGGGAGGTTTGGGGAGCATCCAGCAGTGAGCATAGGGTGGCAGCAAACTTCGCAAAGCAGTCCAGGGGCAGGGGGAGCCCCACATAGCAGTGGAGAGGCCATGAGAATCGCAGAGGGTCCCAGGGCAGGGAGCTTCACATAGTGTCACAGGGCAGCAGAGGCCATGCGAGGGAGGCCAGGCTAGGCCCAGGGACCATTCTGTATGCGCTGAGCCTCTAGTACACCAATAATGAACTCTCAGAAAAGATAAACGATCCCATTTACCACTGCAACAAAAAATTATGATATTTACGAATAAACTTAACCAAGGAGGTAAAATACTTGTACTCAGAAAACTACAGGACATTGAAAAAAGAGATAGAAGATATAAACAAGTGGAAGAATATATTGTGTTCATGGATTGGTAAAATTAACATAATTAAAATCTTCATACTACCCAAAGTAATTGATAGATTCAATGCGATCCCTATTAAAATACCAATGACATATTTCACAGATCTAGAGCAAATACTCCAAAACTTTATATGGAACCAAAAGACCCTGATAGCTGCAGCAATCTTGAGAAAGAACAACAAAGTTGGAGGGATCACAATACCAGATATCAAGTTATACTCCAAAGTCATTGTAATCAAAACAGACTGGTACTGGCATAAGAACAGGCATACAGATGAATGGAAAGTAACAGAGAACCCAGAAATCAACCCAAGCCATTACTCTCAATTAATATTTGACAAAAGAGGCAAGAACACACAAGGGAGTCAAGGCAATTTCTTTAATAAGTGGTGTTGGGGAAATTGGACAGATAAATGCAAAAAAAAATAAAATTAGACCACCAACTTACACCATACATAAGAATAAACTCAACATGGATACAAGACTTAAATGCAAATCAGGAAACCATAAACATCTTAGAGGAAGCCATAGGCAGAAAAACCTCAGACATCTCTCATAACAGTATGTTTGTGGATACATCTCCTAGGGCAAGGGAAACTAAGGAGAAAATAAACAAATGGGACTACATCAAAATAAAAAGCTTCTTCACAACAAAGGAGCCATTAACAAATTGAAAAGGGAGCCCACTGTATGGGAGAGCATAATCCTTCTAGGATCTGATAAAGGTTTAATATCCAAAATATATAAGGAACTCATACAACTTAACAGAAGGAAGACAAACAACCCAATTTAAGAATCTAAATACTACACACATATTCAAAGTGGACATACAGATGGCTAAAAGACATATAAAAAATGCTCCAAGTCACTTATCATCTGAGAGATTCAAATTAAAATGACAATGAGGTACCACCTCACACCCCTCAGAATGGGTACCATCAACAAATGAACAAATGACAAGTGCTGGCAAGGATGTGGAGAAAAGGGAACCCTCGTGCACTGCTGGTGGGAATGCAGACTGGTGCAACCACTGTGGAGAATGGTAGGGAGTTTCCTCAAAAAATTAAATATGAAACTACAATTTGATCCAGTGATCCCACTTCTAGGAATATATACTAAGAAACCCAGAACCTGAATCAGAAAGATTATATACAACCTTATATTCATAGAAGCACAATTTACAATAGTTAAGATCTGGAAAAAGTCCAAGTGACCATCAGTAGATGAATGGATAAAAAAGCTGTGGTACATTTATGCCGTGGAATACTATGCAGCCACAAAAAAGAAGAATCTCTTACCTTTTGAGACAGCATTGAGGGACCTGGAGAGTATTATTCTAAGCAAAGTAAGCCAGTCAGAAAAATACAAGTATCACATGATCTCACTCATATGTGGAATCTAATTAACAAAATAAACTGAGGAACAAAATAGATCCAGAGACAGAGAAGCATGGAACAGACTGATGAATCTCAGGGAAGGGCAGAGGTTGGGGGTGGTGAGAGGGTGGAAAAAGATAAGTCAAAGAATTTGTATGTTTGCATAAACTATGGACACAGACAATAAGCTGGTGGAGGCCTGGGGCAGGGGGCAGGGGTGGGTTAGAATGGGTCAATGGGGGGAAATGGGGGATATATGTAATACTTTCCATAATAATTATTTTTAAAATAATAATAAAGTAGCATGGGTTTGAGTAAAGGCTTACCTTTCTAGTTATGAATAAACATGTCAATCTTTTGAAGACATGTATGTGTTTGCCATGATTATATCACATGATCTGCACTTAGCACCTCAATGGTACACGGTAGGTTCTATGTCCTGTTTTGAAACTGATTTCTACACATGGCTTCTTCCTTATTAATAGCTATTAAGCTTCAAAAACAACTGACATAGTTAAGCTTAACTATCTATCTATATCTATATCTCTATATCTATATCTATATCTATATCTATATCTATCTATATCTATATATCTATATCTATATCTTTCTATATCTATCTATCATCTATCTATCTATCTATCTATCTATCTATCTATCTATCTATCTATATAAATAATATGCAAAGTGTCCCCTCGGAAGTTTGATCAGAAGACCAGGAGTTTGATTGCTCGCTATGATGTTCACTGACCACCAGGGGGCAACCCAGAATGAAGGAAGGCCCCTGCCAGCAGCTGGCAGCCAGGGAAGGGACGCCCGGGCCCTTGATTGGCCCTGGTCGCCAGGCAGGCCCAGGGACCCAACCCATGTACGAATTTTGTGCACCGGGCTTCTAGTAGCCCAATAATTGTGTGAGAAGCTGCATATTATGAGAATCCTAAACTAAAGAACAAAAGAGGGAATAATGTAAGGATGTCTGTGATAATTCATGGGTATTTGAAATTTGCCTGACTTGATTTGTCCACATCTACTCTAAAAAAAAAAAAAATGCTTCATAGAATTAACTGAATTAACTTTTATCTGATACAAATTGCCTAGTAGTGCTTATTACCTCTGTCAATATCATGTGTGGTAGGCAGAATTCTGCCTGCCCAAAAGATATCTAAGTCTTAATCCCTAGAATCTGTGAATATATTATGTTACATGGCAGAGATTAAGTAAATTTTCAGATGGAATTGTGGCCTCCAATCATCTGACGTTAAGATAAAGATATTATTCCGGACTATCTGGGTGGGCCCAATGCAATCACGAGGGCCTCTTACATGTGGAAATTGGAAACAGAGAAGTCAGAACAAGAGAAATAGCAATGTGGGAAAGACTCGATTGGTCATTACTGGCTTTCAAGATGGAACGGTGCCCCCAGTAAGGAATTAGATGGCCTCTAGAATCAGTAAAAGGCAAGAGACAGATCCTCCCCTGGGGCCTTCAGAAGGAAAAACAGCACTACTCACACCTTGATTTGAGTCCAGTGACAGTCATTTTAGACCTCTGACCTCAAGAACTGTAAGAGAATACATGTGTGTTTATTTAAGCCAGTTAATTTGTTATGGCAGCAGTATGAAACTGATACATCATCTATGTGACAAATGTCATTTAGGATTATTAGCTAAAACTAGACATTGATGCATAAAGAGGAATCTAAAATACTTCGTTTCGGGTCAGCTTTAGCTCAAGCAGTTCCTTCAGCACAGCAGACTACTAAAGTTTCTACTCAACCTATTCTATTAGTCACATCTCAAAGACTTCATTTCTGACAAAACAATATGACACCAAAGAACGTTGGAGAGATATAAACAATGCTTTGTGTTTTTATTAGCAGATTAAGTTTCACACAATGTTTTATATTTAAACTCCTTTGCTAAATATAATCACCCTCACCCCTTGGAGGATTTATCTGGAGCAATTTGGTGAGTGATTATGTGGATTGAGAATTGTTTACAAAAATGGATCCGTGCTGAATTGAGGCCTGAGCTCCTTTTACCTTAAGCACATCCAGTGCTTCTCCTGCCGCTTCTCACCCTCTTTCATCCCATTTCTTCTGTTGGCCGCCATCTGAATTCACCTCAACCGAACAAATCAAAGTTTGCTCCCCACTTCCAGGTTGTCCAAGGGGACCTGGCCCTGTGGTCAGCACATTGAGACACCGATTAGAATTGACCTTAGGTAGCAGTTGCTACAGCTTTGCCGCTGGGAAGGCCTTGACAGCTCTGTGACTCTGTCCCCTCAATAAACCCTCCTCCTCCCTCTCCCTCTTGTGCTGCCGCCTAAACAAAACACAACATCAGCACTGTTTACTTCAGGAAGCCAGCCAAGGAAGTCATAACAGGACAATAGACATACAACCTGATAACCTTGTTAGCTCTAATCAAAGCTCCTAACACGTAGAAGAGGTTAGTGAGGTAGAATAAAACTATTGCGGCACTTGGATTTGTTGAAGTGGCTTTTCAGAATTATTTTTTTTTCCTCCTTTAAAACAAAAAGCATTTCTTGCCCCTTTATTTAAAATGAAAACCAGGCACAAGTACACTAAACAAAACAACGTGTACAAGGCTAAGGTTAACTTTTAAAAAGGATCCGAATGGAGAGAGAGGGATGCACAAAGTTCACAATTATCTTCTAATGGGAAATGGCATAAAACTATTTTCTTTGCGTTGCCAGGTCTCTGCAAAAGTAGTAATTGGGGAATAATGTTCATTATCCAGAAAAATTTAGGGATGCGGATTAATTTGTGTAAATGATAATCGGTAATGAAGTCATTTCAGATAAGAGGTCAAGGATGATTGAGCTCTTTCTATTTTCTGTTTTATTTACTTCACATACCGAATAGGATTTCAACATCCCGAGATTCTGCCACGTTTGATTTTGGCCTTTTATTGCCTCCCTCATACGCAGCCCTTGCTTTAGGAAACATTTCAACCTTTAAATATATAATTTTAATCCCACCATTATCTCCCTAGTTCTGCAAAAGACATTAACATATACTGTAGAACTGTCTAAAATGCAGTGTTTTACACAGAATTTTATTTGCCCTCCTCACACCTTCTTTTCCTCAGTTCTTGCCATTTCCATGATCATGGGAAAATAGCAGTAACCTTGAAGTCAGGACTTGGCACTGCTCAATCCCTGTAACCTGGTTAATAGTCCCTGTGCCTCAGTTTCTTCACCTGTAGCAAATGCCAAAATAATAAATCAATTCAACTGGTGGATGCATTTGAACATGTCATTTTTTATATTTTGTGCCATTTTAGAGTTAAAAGCACGTGAAACTTTATCATTTGGTATGGCCTGATTCATCTTTTGCTCTTGGGTTTCCATGAAAGATTAATGAACCATAGCTAAATCCATACCGGCTTAGTACCCTGAATCTGGTTAGCGGATTTTACTGTGAACATTTCGTTCAGCCATATTTTACTGCTATGCTGAATGGAAGTCAATGTAACAATTTACTTTGTGCGTGTGTGTGTGTGTGTGTGTGTGTGTGTGTACTATTTTTCTGGAGAAAATTTTCTTCTTTTATAGTAGCTGGAAAATTGTTGTAATCAATAAAACCCATTTTTCTATCCTCATTACCCTTTATTTGTGAGGGATAATAAAATAGCACTGCAGCAAATAATTATGACTTGGAAAATTTAAAAATAATAAAAAGTTTGGCATTGCTTCCTCTCCATTGTATCTGACTTGAAACTTTAAAAAAATCTTAAAAATAAAATTTTCAGAAGAGAAAAATCTCACACACACACACACACACACACACACACACACTTCACATTCACCAAGATGACAATGAGAAAGGAGAAAGAAAAAAGCAGAATAAAAAGAAATATACTTTCTATTTGGCAGTCACCTACATATATAAGCATATATTACAGGCTTTATCTAACAATTATGTAAAATGATTCGTTTTTGGCAGTGAGATATTAAATATGGATTTTCCTTTCTATCTTTGAATGTTTTCAATTTAAAAATATGTCTTTACATACATTTCCAAGCAATCTATTACATAGATGTTTGTAAACATATTATTTGAAAGTATTCACTACCCCAAATCTCTTTGCCACTGGTATCTTCCAGTATCTGAAATTGCTAGCACTTTTATACTTTTGTGCTAGGTCATTAAAAGATTGTTATACAGTAAGTAGTATTTGGCATAGATACAGCATTATTATTCATCAACAACTATAGCATAAATCAGTTGAAAAGGTATGCCATTTATTGAGTTATTAGAGGCCCGGTGCACAGATTTGTGCACTGATGTTGTCCCTTGGCCTGGCCAGCACCCTCTCGCAATCCAGGATACTTCAGGGGATGTCAGACTGCTGGTTTCAGCCTGATCCCTGCAGACCAGGCCGAGAGACCCCACCAGTGATGAATCCATGCACCAGGCCTCCAGTATACATATATGATCTTTGGTTAGTTGTGCAATAGGCCTTCCTTCCCCTGGCTGCCAGAATTGGTTTTCCTTCAGCACTCAGGACCCAGGCCTTGGCTCTGGCAACCACCTTCCATCTTTGCTCCGGCCGGAGTCTTCAGTCTTCGCTACAGCAGGAGCACCACTCCTGTAGCTCCCTCTACCCGCTGCCCTTCCTCTCATAGCAGGTGTCCTGCACCACCCGGCTGCTCCGAGCCTGCATGTGTGCTGCCCAGAGGTCCAGAGCAGCTGGGGGGCAGTGCCACTTCCATCTTTTTGGGGGGTTAATTTGCATACTCACTCCTGATTGGCTGGCGGGCATTGCAAAGTGACAGTCAATTTTCATGTTTCTCTTTTTTTTAAATATATATTTTTTATTGATTTTTCACAGAGAGGAAGGGAGAAGGATAGTTAGAAACATCAATGAGAGAGAGAGACATTGATAAGCAGCCTCCTGCATGCCCCCTGCTGGGGATGTGCCTGCAACCAAGATACATGCCCTTGACTGGAATCAAACCTGCAACCTTTCAGTCTGCAGGTCGGCCCTCTATCCACTGAGCCAACAGCGTCAGCTGTTTCTCTTTTATTAGTGTAGATTATGTTGTAAAATTAATATTAAAAATATTGAATGTGAACTATAATTGAAAAAATAAATTGTTTTTAAATATACTATAATGTATTCTCCTATCCAAACTCCAACTTTAAATAATTCTAATAAGCTATATGTCCAAATGAAGCCAATTTATCAATATAAAAATAATGACTCAGTTTAGCTCACCGATCTAAAATGTGAAACTTGTGAAATTCAAGCATACAAATAGCAGTCCAGGGTTTTATTTTCTAATAAGGTTTTTACTGACCTTTAATCAAGACATAGTTTAGCATATAACCAATTAGCTTGAGTATTTGAAATGTAAACTGAAGACAATATATTAGCTTGTTAATTGTTGGTCCCTTAGAACATGGTCAATAATTCAATTTTTATCCATGTAAGAGCTATACCAAATAGTAATGTAATTGAGAATAAGAAAAAGAAGCAATTTGAAAATCTATTTGAAGAAATAATGACAGAAAACTTCCCCCACCTGGTGAAAGGAATAGACTTACAAGTCCAGGAAGCACACAGAATCCCATATAAAAGGAATCCAAAGAGGACCACACCAAGTCACATCACAATTAAAATGCCAAGAGTAAAAGACAAAAAGAAAATATTAAAAGCAGCAAGAAAAAAAAAAAAACAGTTACCTACAAGGGAGCACCTATACGACTGTCAGCTGATTTCTCAACAGAAACGATGCAGGCCAGACAGAAGTGGCAAGAAATATTCAAAGTGATGAATAGCAAGAACCTACAACCAAGATTACTCTACCCAGCAAAGCTATCATTCAAAATTGAAGGGCAGATAAAGAGCTTCACAGATAAGAAAAAGCTAAAGGAGTTCATCATTGCCAAACCAGTATTATATGAAATGCTAAAAGTTATCCTGTAAGAAGAAGAAGAAAAGGTAAAGTTAAAAATTATGAACAACAAATACATATCTATCAACAAGTGAATCTAAAAAACTAGTGAATAAAAAATCTGATGAACAGAATAAACTGGTGAATATAATAGAATCAGGGGCATAGAAAGGGAGTGGACTGACAATACTCAAGGGGAAAGGAGTGTGGAGGTGCGGGAAGAGACTGAACAAATATCGTACACCTATGGATGAGACAGTGGGGGGTAAGGGCAGAGGGTGGGGTGGGAAATGAATGGAGGGGAGCTATGGGGGGAAAAAAGAGGAACAATTTTAATAATCTGAACAATAAAGATTTTAAAAAGAGAGAGAATATCAGGATCCACCACTAGGTGGATGCAGATTTCTTCAATTGAATTGACTATTTGATCTTCCATCTCTGAAATTCTAGCAATTCAAGAAAAACAACTAAAAGATAGGGCTCAGTTTGTGTTTATCCTATATGTCCTAACATAGCTAGCACAGTGCAGAGTATGAGCTTAGTAGGAAAAGATAAGTATGTAGTTGAATGATTGAGAAAGAACTGAGAGAAGTTAGTTTCTAAGTTCCATTCAGATGTTGTTGAGGGCATTCAATTATTTTTCTTTCTCCCCCGAGTGTATTCATTTTGTGCTTCAGTGGCTAGCATTGCCATATTCCATTTTCTGCAGCAAAACATTCTGATGTTGTTGAAATGTCATAAGATCAAATTAGATGTTTCTAGCATTGGTAGTCATTACTTGGATTGGACTTGGACTTAGTTATTTTTTAGCCCAAGAAGGAAATATTGTGCTGATTTTATCCAAAAGGGTATTTAAAACAACAGCTCATGTTTTTAAATGAAATATTACCTGGTAATGCAACAACTGGAAAATACAGAAATAGTAGATATTTTATATGGTATGTAAATATAGCATCCACTATTTTTATAATTAATAGAGTTCAAATTGTGCCAGGTGTTTATTAGAGAAGTTACATGAACTAGAGTCGTAGGATCTAACTCCTTTGGTTCAGATGCTAGCAAGAGAAGTTACATAGTAGTAACTACTTCTCAGACAGCAAAGTTACCCTTCTGAATACTGGAGTAAGAAAACTCCAACCTGAAATATATACATCATTAAAATGAAACATGCTTTTCATGTGCAGCTGTTTTCTCTCCCCCTTGGTTGCTCTGCTTCAACAAACACTGCATGTGTATATGTGTCTACATGTTCCTAAACACACTGGTACCCCTGGTAATCCTATAATCTTTCAAACTAAGATATTTGGGGCCCAGCTGGTATTGTTCAGTAGTTGAGGGTGAGGCAGCCCATCCGTGATTCTCTCTCATCATTGATGTTTCTCTCCCTCTCTCCCTCTTTCTTCTGCTTTCTGAAATCAATTTAAAAAAACATTTTTTTTTGCATTTAAATTACTTATTTTTTTTTATTAATTTTTAATACATGTTTCCCCATGCCCCCCCTCCCTCCCAGGCATACCCCAACCCCCCCAGTGTCTGTGTTCATTGGTTATGCTTATATGCATGCATA
Source organism: Lasiurus borealis (assembly GCA_004026805.1). Taxonomy (NCBI): domain Eukaryota; kingdom Metazoa; phylum Chordata; class Mammalia; order Chiroptera; family Vespertilionidae; genus Lasiurus; species Lasiurus borealis. Next base: position 15,741 of record PVJN01047874.1, read on the forward strand.
CAAGTCCCTTGATTGATCTCCCATCTACCCCACCTAACTTTAATCTTCCTGCTATAATTTCAGTCTGTTTGAGGCTTTACTGCCTCTG
>PVJN01047875.1:0-15828 GCA_004026805.1 Lasiurus borealis
GGTCCCGGGTTTGATTCCGGTTGGGGGCATGTACCTTGGTTGCGGGCACATCTCCAGTGCGGGGCATGCAGGAGGCGGCTGATCGATGTCTCTCTCTCATCAATGTTTCTGACTATCTCTCTCCCTTCCTCTCTGTAAAAAAATCAATAAAATATATTAAAAATATATATTTTTTTTTAAAAAAAAGAATGTATGTGGTGACTACACTGAAGAAAAACGGAAATTTGAAGGCACCATCCCTAAAATCCTAACTACGAAGGAAGCCGGAACTCGGGTTGTAACAGGTCTTCCTGTTAAATGATCATAACATGGAGCCGCAGTCATTTCTCACAAAACACCAGAGTGGGGTGGTGAGGTGGAGGGGGAGCAGATACGCCTCATTGTCTCAGAAGCAATCTGCCGGGCCGCGGAGGCAGAGATAACCATAAACTTCCTCCGACAGCGACGCGCACGTCCATCTGCCGCGCCGGAGCCAGCGGGCTGCATCCGGCCTCCGGGTTCCATCGACAAAGCGCCGCCCGCCGCCTGAAATATAAATCAGAGCGCCTCGCCGGCCTCCGGGACACACTGACGTTTGCTACCTGCCCACGACGTCCACCGCGGGCGGGATGTAAAACGAGGTGCTTAATAAATCCGGGGGCCCGTTAAACACCCCGGCCGCGCGCACACGCCCCTTAATGAAGTGGGTGATGTCCCGTTTGCCACAGAGAGACAAGCCGGGGCCATCGCCGAGATGGAGTGCTCCTCCGGGTGGCGAGGGGGACGCCGCCCGTGTCCTGGGCGACGGCGGCTTTCCATCATGCAAAACCAGCCGGTCATCTCCGTGGCCGGCCGGCCGGCGGGGGGAGAGGACGCGGCTGCTCTGGAGAAGCACCTCCTCGGTGATAACGAGTCATTTCACAGAGGATTAGGATCTTGATGGGCTGATCGATAGCAGGCCCAGCCGCGATTACGGGCGAGGGGAAAATTGGCCCTCTGGTAATAAAGCGTGCGTGGCCGCGTTCTCCTTCATTTGCCGGGGCCATTACGGTAATGGCTGCGGCGCTAACAGCTGGGACAGCTTAAGCGGCGGTGGTGGCAGGCGGCGGGCTGATGTGTCTGAAAGCTGGCCGCCCCGGCCACTGGCCACCGGCCTCTCAGTGTGCCGAGGCGGCTCCTCGGCCAGGCCGGTTCCACCACTGGGCTCGTGTTTTTACCCCGTTTCCCCGAAAGTAAGGCATCCCCCCGAAAATAAGACCTGCTTCCAGTTTTGCCTCCTGCTATCATATCAGGCATCCCCCCGAAAATAAGACCTCCCCGATCATCAGGCATCTCCCCAATAGAAGGCCCCCCGAAGCTACCGTCAGGCGTCTGTATCCTGATTTAAGGAGACCTCGCCCTGCCCGAACAGCTCCGGCTGCGCTGCGGCCCATCAGGGAGCTGGTTTGTGATGACGACTACCGTGCCGTAGACAGGTCTTACATTTCCTTTTTTTTTTTTTAATATATATTTTTATTGATTTTTCACAGAGAGGAAGGGAGAGGGATAGAAAGTTGGAAACATCGATGAGAGAGACATCGATCAGCCGCCTCCTGCACACCCCCTACTGGGGATGTGCCTGCAACCAAGGTACATGCCCTTGACGGGAATGGAACCTGGGACCTTTCAGTCTGCAGGCCGACACTCTCCACTGAGCCAAAACGGTTTCGGCTACATTTCCCTTTTTTTTTTTAAATATATATATTTTATTGATTTTTTTACAGAGAGGAAGGGAGAAAGATAGAGAGTTAGGAACATTGATGAGAGAGAAACATCTATCAGCTGCCTCCTGCATACCCCCAGTAGGGGATATGCCTGCAATCAAGATACATACAGCTGAGACCGGTTTGGCTCAGTGGATAGAGCGTCGGCCTGCGGACTGAAAGGTCCCAGGTTCGATTCGGGTCGGGGGCATGTGCCTTGGTTGCGGGCACATCTCCACTATGGGGCGTGCAGGAGGCGGCTGATCGATGTCTCTCATCTATGTTTCTGACTTTCTATCCCTCTCTCTTCCTCTCTGTAAATCAATAAAATATATTTAAAAAATAAATAAATAAATAAAGAAGATACATACATGCCCTGGACCAGAATCAAACCTGGGACCTTTGAGTCCGCAGGCTGACGCTTCATCCTCTAAGCCAAAATGGTTTCAGCCATTTCCTTTTTTTTTTTTTTTTTTTTTTTGTGCAACAATAAATGTGTACTATATTCTTCTTCATCCCCTGAAAATAAGACCTAACGCCTCTTTGGGAGCAAAAACTAGTAGAAGACACTGTCTTATTTTCGGGTAAACAGGGTATGAGAACAATGACTACCGTGTCCCCGTGACTGCCTCATGAACAGCGTCACCGGCCAGAGCTGTGACCAACACGGAAACGGCTTGCAGCACAGGGGCTGCCGGCGCGGCGACAACTGGCACGCTGTTTCGGAATGCTCACGCTGACGGTAAAAAAATAAAATAATAAAATAAAATAGAAAATGTAATTCCGCAGCAAAATGTCCCATGTCTGTTTTCAAAGCACGGCCAGCGGGAACACAGTCCGGCGATGGAGGCTGCACTCAGACACAGGGAACCCCCAGGAGCGCAGCCTCGTGACGTCACTGGGGCCCAATTCCGTGGAGGGAGCCCGGGGCGCCCCCATCACCCCGCTCTGGGGTGGAGGGTTCTCCGAGAAATGCTTGGCCTCGGAGGAGCCCCCACTCCAGGAAGGAGGCCAAGGGCAGGCGGGGGGGGGGGGGCGGCCGCAGGGACCAGAGCTCTGGGTGGTCAGTCTGATCACCAGCGGTGAGGGCACACTCGTGCCCCGGCCATGGAGCTGCTGGGACCAGATGCACCCGAATCCCGTCCTGCACCCCGAGTGCGCTGTGCGGTTTCCGGTCCCCGCTGCCGCTTCTCCACACAGAGGAAGGCCTGGGGGCTCTGCAGGCAGGTCATTTCGTCTCCAAAACCGCAGGGCGCTTAAGGGATGGGCACGGCGACGGGACAGGTGCATGCGGCACGAGCAGATATGCCAGCCCGTATCCCCCACGCCGGGTTCGGCTTTCAGGCGCGCGTGGGCCTGGAGCAGAAGCGCCGCGCCAAGCACAAGTGTTTGCATGCGAGTTCCCTGCCTACGCGAAGCCCAGCCCCCTCGGTGCGCCCTGGCCCGGCCCCACTGTCCCCGGGAGGCCTCCCGGCTGGTGAGAGCGTTCTGGAAAATACTACCGAACCAACCGCTTTACATAACGTCAGACGTGAGTGACTGGCATTCACAGAGGTCTAATTGCTCCTCTAAACAGTGCCTTATTTTAAGGCTCCCAAAGTGCCATGTCTACTCTAACCTTCTTCCCTTCTAGAAGTTACCAAGTCGCCTTTTAAATGTAAATTTGCCAAGAAATCTACTGGTAATAAACAAACAACGAGGTACACTAAACCTGAAGGGGAAACCAGCCATTTAAATTTCAAAGAGGTTGCTAGCGCGTGTGTTAAAGAGAAGGGTCTTGCCGAAAACCGGTGTGGCTCAGTGGATAGAGCATCAGCCTGCAGACTGAAGGGTCCCGGGTTCGATTCCGGTCAGGGGGCATGTACCTTGGTGGCGGGCACATCCCCAGTAGGGGGCGTGCAGGAGGCGGCTAATCTGTGTTTCTCTCTCATCAATGTTTCTAACTCTCTATCCCTCTCCCTTCCTCTCTGTGAAAAAAATCAATAAAATATATTTAAAAAAAGAAAATGACCAAGATAAAATTGGGGGGGGGGGAGGGAACAGAGTAGAATCTGTCAAGCCAAGTTTTAATTTTCTTAAATCCCCTGATCAGTGGCCCATCATCAAAAATGACCTAGATTTAGTTTCCTAAATTACCCTCAGACAAATTGGTGAACTAATCCAGAATAATCCAGGCTGGAGGCAGAGACCAAAAGAACCTTCTCAGGACCTCACTAAAAGGCCAAAATGCAAAAAATAATATTAAAAATTGGAGGTTAAAAAAAAAAAAACCCGCAGTGAGTACGTACATAAACATCAAACTTCCTTTTACTGAGTTATTTTTAAACTCATTAAACCTAACCACATTTATCTTGTTAAACAATGGGAAGGCAACTGTTGCCAAAAAACAGAAGACGTTATTAATTATTTTTTATTTAAAACAGCAAGTTTACCTATTCTGGATGTATTCCTTTACTGAAAAAACTATACATTACTTAAAATTATCATGTTCCTATTAAGTGTATAATCTTTTTAATAAATTTAAACTATTTCTATTTTCAATATTTTTTAAAAAAAACATCTTCTTACCCAAGCCAGCATAAAACACTAGCTTGTAATTCAACATCCACAACTTCCATTCCATGATTAAGAAACAGTTTCAACATTTCTGAACAACCTCTAGGATATCCTCTAGGATCTAGGCCTCTTATAGGATATACTTTTTTTTTTTAATGTTTTTACTGACTTTTGAGAGACAAAGGGAGAGAGAAACATCGATGCGAGAGAAACTTCAGCTGCCTCCTGCACACCCCCTACTGGGGATCCAGCCCACAACCTGGGCATATATCCTGATCGGGAATCGAACCTATGGCCTCTTATACATGAGTTAACGCTCAGTCCACTGAGCCACACCAGCCAGGCAAGGATAACCTTTTAAACGGGTTCTGGAAGGAATCCCATGACCTCCAGACCACATTTGATCTTCCTTGCTACCAGGTCCTGTCCCCATGGTAACACTCACCACCCTACTCTTGGCATTTGCTTGCTTACCTACCTTCCCCAGAATGGCCGCCAGTATCGTGGCACCAAAACTACGGTATTACCCAGGTATCCCTAGTACTGAATACACCACTCGGCACTTAACCCAGGTCCCCATCTGAACCTCAGAACACAACGGTTTGAGTGACCTTTTGCTATAATCACCACCCCCTCTTTGTGGTTATCACCGCCTGTCTGGCCTCCCGCAGGGATTTGGCCTACTTTCCGGCCATTCCTTCTGGAAGCTAGTACCGAGTGTCTAAGCGGGCAGACTGACGCAGTCAGGGTTCCGCTGACCTCAACTCCCCCCAGGGTGACACGTGTTTCCCTGCCCTGAGGTACACAGACAGTGGTGTAGAAGGCTCCTCCCACTGCAAACCCCGCCCTCCCCCGTTTTTATTTTTTTTAAATATATTTTATTGATTTTTTTACAGAGAGGAAGGAAGAGGTATAGAGAGTTAGAAACATCGATGAGAGAGAGACATCGATCAGCCACATCCTGCACGCCCCCTACTGGGGATGTGCCTGCAACAAGATACATGCCCTTGACCAGAATCGAACCTGGGACCCTTCAGTCCGCAGGCCGACGCTCTATCCACTGAGCCAAACCAGCCTCGGCGAATTTCCCCTTTTGGTTTTCGTGGGGAAAAGGCCTTTGAGAGGTTCTCTGGGTAACGGCGGTGGCAGGTGAAGTTTGTTTTGCCCGGAGAGAGAGCCAGCAGCTAGTTGTGATTCACACGTAGACATGAAAGGGGTGTTATTTTTTCCCCCGTACCTGTCTCACGGCTAAAGGAATTTTAAAGGGAAGCTTTCAGGACTCTGCTTTTGTCTGTCTATAAGTGTGTATGGTTGTCTACCTCCAGAGGAAATTATGAAGATTGGTTTTTCTGAAAAGAGCTCTTTGTCTGACTTAATGAAATGCTTATCTAAATTAAAAACTATAACATAGTTTTCAGGGTTACATGGTGTAGGACAGTGGTCGGCAAACTCATTCATCAACAGAGCCAAATATCCACAGGGCAACGATGGAAATTTCTTTGAGAGCCACATTTTTTAAACTTAAACTTCTTCTAACACCACTTCTTCAACACAGACTCGCCCAGGTCGTGGTATTTTGTGGAAGAGCCACACTCAAGGAGCCAAAGAGCCGCATGTGGCTCGAGAGCCTCAGTTTGCTGACCGCTGGTGTAGGACATTATTTCATACGAAAACTGATTTAAATTTTTTTTTAATGCTATCGTGGTTTACAAAAATAGATTTAGTCACACATGCATTAGCTCAGAGTCCCTGAAGTTTTGTACATTAGAGTACATCTTCACGAATCTCTCTGAAGATGAAACATCTGTGTACAAATGTTTTTGTCAAAGCACCGGAGTACAACAATAGTCCGTAAGTGACAAAAGACTTAAAAATGGCTGTGATTGAAATTTCTTTTGAGAGCCGAATTTTTTCATCTTAAAACAACTTCTAACGCCACTTCTTCAACACAGACTCGCCCAGGCCGTGGTATTTTGTGGAAGAGCCACACTCCAGGGGCCAGAGAGCCGCATGTGGCTCACGGGCCGCAGTTTGCCGACCACTGCCCTATACAATGTAGTTTCCTAGATACATCACTCTTGAGTGAAGCCCGCTATTCTACCCAGTGAGAACAAGGTACCAGATCCACTGTACTCTTGCGAAACCCTGTCTGACTTCAAGCTGCTACAAGAAACGTGACGTCCAATAAATCTACTCTTACTCGTAATGGTCTTTTCCTACTTTCTGTCTCTTTAGGCCCTCCTGTTCTCAGGAACCCCAGAAATCTAGGGGACCCCAAGATTTCCATAAGGTCAGGTAGCCAGACCTTCTGGGGAAATCTTGAGTCACTCCTGTAACTCAAAGACCCGCTCTGTTCACGTTCAGCAAGAAGCAGTTACAGAAGTAGATCCTCATCCCCTCAAGAATGAGGATTTAAAAATAAATAAAAAATCTCAGGGGGGGAATTCTTAGATGGGACAAGTGTCTCGAGGTCTGGGTGGTTCTTACTAAGAGCTATTCTTGCTACGTGTTAAAATACAGCACCGGATCCTGCAAATGTAGCTGTAACCAATGAGTCTGAAAGAAACCCAGTCTGATCTGATGCAGAGAAGGAACCAACAAGCAACGATCCAGCTCTGGATCCGAGCAACGGTGAAACCTCCCTCCCGGGAGACAGATCTGGATGTGAATCCTTTTTGCTTTACTTGCTGCAAGGAAACAGAGCTACCCAATGACAACTCCTTCTCGTGCTTGAGTTCGGTAACAGGAAGCGGGACCTTTAAGAAGGCCGTGGGGCAAAGAGCGAGGAGAGTGTCTTGTGCAATGAGGCTGTGGAAGCAAGTAGGGTCCATACCATGAAGGCCGTGTGAGGTGTTGTCTTTAGCGGAAGAGCAACGGAGAGTCATGGAAGGTTTGAAACAGGTGGCTGGCAGAGGAGAGAGGGGATACAGGAACATGATGAGATCTGCAGGATGGAGAAGACCCGGAGGGTGTGGGAGGTGAGGAAGAAGGGTCTAGAGCAGCGGTTCTCAACCTTTCTAATGCCGCGACCCTTCAATACAGCTCCTCCTGTGGTGGTGACCCCCAACCATACTTCCTAACTGTAATTTTGCTATTGTTATGAATTATAATGTAAATACCTGTGTTTTCCGACGGTCTTAGGCAACTCCTGTGAAAGTGTCGTTCGACCCACAAAGGGGTCTCGACCCCCAGGTTGAGAACCACTGGTATAGAGTGAATGCATAGGAATAAGGAGATTACTGTGACAGTCCCTTAGAGACAGTGAGAGCTTGGGCCAAAGTGGAGATGGAAAAATGTGGGCAGAATACCAATATGTTCAGACCAATCAACAGGACTCGATTTGGGGCAGCGGCGGAGGGGAGAGGGTGAGAGAAAGGAAAAAACACTCAATTCTTCTGCAACTCAAGTCTTCATCCGCACAGCAGGACGGCTGATACTCCCTCCGTACAAATACCTATCCCGCAATCTGCTGCGGTAGGAATACAGAATAACATAAAACAGTAGGAACTCGATGCGGGCCTGACATGCGACCAATGCAATGCCATTTTTAAAAAGCTGCCGTGACTCTTATTATTTTCATCCCCTAAAACAGCAACTACGAGAGGCTGAACTTCCAAAGGCAGATAGAACAGGATTGTATAGTTCAGCGTCGCTCTCTGCTCCGCTGAAAACAGGCCACCATGTCAGGGGGCCACCGAGAAAACGGTCCCCAATCAACACATCTGACCTCCCTCCTCAGAAAGTACATATTGCCAAACCGAAAGGCGCAGCGGGTCCCCATCACAGTCATCTGAGAGTCCGGTAAACTGAGGCACAAGGGTAGTAGTAGCGTTAGGGTCGAAACGCTCGCCGCCGCTCAAAGGAAGGCTCCAAGAGACGTTCTCATGCAAACAGCAAGGGGTTTCTTCACCAGCATGCTGGGGCTCACAACGTACTCTGAAAGCAGAGCAGAGGCTGAGAGCCCCGGGTCCATACAAAGCTGAGCTTATAGACTATGTGACAAGCAACAGGGTTATACAGAGTTTTGGGTTATACAGAGTTTTATTTCCTCATTCCTGCACACATCTCACCATCTACAGACTCCGCCTATTTCTGGTTACCATGGTGTTTTGATAATGGATGGGACTGACTGATGGTTATCTCTGGGTTAGTTTCTGGAGACATCGGGACCGTGTCTCCTGTCGCAATTTTGCGACAGGCTGTCTTGTGACACAAGATTATCAGCCTGCACCCGGGTCACAGCATCCTAGGAGTTGATGCTCTGTTCTCAACCCTGAGACTGCAATCACAGGATGTAACTGGGGGATATGATTTTTTAAGCTGAGCTGTGTTAACTCCGGCCCCATCCTGGTTTTTGCAACCTTACAGTAGCTCTACAGATTTACCCGAGGAGTCGGGTGCAGAACAGGCAGCTGGATGTCTCCCGTTGGTGAGCTGCTCCAACAGGACGAGGCCTGCACGAATGGATATAAACCCCCCTGAGCCTCTCGCTTCCTCGCTGACAAGGCCTTTGCATACCTTGCCTTCAGGCTACGCGTCTGCTCGCCGCCGCCCAGCCAAGTCCCTCCGGCTCCCCGCCCTCCACTCCAAGCGCACAAACGACCCCAGACTCGGGAGGACCCCCGTCACCCCCACATACCTTAGCTTCGCGTTCTCGCTCCTCGGCAGTCGGGGTTCGCTTCATGCTGCCGCCGCTACCACCTTCTCCGCCACCGCCAGGACTGTACATTCTTCCCTCGCTCCGGACCCCGCCACCAACGTGTAGTTCCCTCGGCGACCCGCTCCCGTCCGCCACCGTGCGACCCCAGGGCCGCGCGAACTACCACTCCCAGGATGCAGCGCGGCGGCGCCCGCGAGCGCCCCTGGGATCGGGAGCAGCAGGATTTCCCAGGTGCCACAGCTGGGCTAAGCGTAGTTCCAGGCCCTGAGAAACCGGCGGGGCGGGGGCCTCGGGAAAACTACATTTCCCAGGAGGCGACGGGGCCTGCCATGTTTTTCCCATGCTTCTCTCGGCCGGGCGGCGGGACACGCCGGCGGCGCTATGGCAACGGTTAGCTAGCCGCGGGGAGAGAGTGGCGGTGAGTATTCTGGGGGTGCAGAGGGTGATGGAGGTGGCTGATTCCCTCCCTGCAGCGCGGGCCGGCGGGGTGCTGGGGGTCTGCTCCCCGGAGTCCTGCCTAAATACGAGAAACCCCCACCCACATCGTCCAGGCCTGAGCCACACCCCGCCCCTGGCCCCCATGCCCAGCCCCGGGTTTGCAAATGTGCAGCCCAGACCCGAACCCTCGCTGAGGGCGGTTGTGGCGAATTGCAGTGCATGTGACCCCAGCCCTTCTCCAGGCAGGTGCTAAACGCAGTTCGCTCGTCTGCCCTGGGGTGTGGAGTGGCTCAGTGCACCCGTCACCTCCCCAGTGGCCTATTGTTTGTTTATATATACGCCCTGTTACCGCCTTGTTATCCCCGAGCCTGTGACCTGCAGAAAGGCAGGGGGGAGATAGTCATTGTTGCATTCAAGAAATATTCGTGGTGGTGCCCACTTTGTGCCAGGCACTATGCCCCGCCTCTGACCTGCATAAAGGCGGGCACTTGGTTTTACCACGTTGGTCTCGGGGCCAGATAGTCATGGATGCATTCGAGAAATGTTCGTGGTGGTGCCCACTTTGTGCCAGGCACTGTGCCCCACCATCTGTGACCTGCATAAAGGCGGGCACTTGGTTTACCATGTTGGTCTCGGAACCAGATGGTCATGGATGCATTCGAGAAATGTTCGTGGTGGTGCCCACTTTGTGCCAGGCACTGTGCCCCGCCTGGGACCTGCATAAAGGCGGGCACTTGGTTTACCACGTTGGTCTCGGTGCCAGATAGTCATGGATGCATTCGAGGAATATTCGTGGTGGTGCCCACTTTTTGCAAGGCACTGTGCCCCGCCTGGGACCTGCATAAAGGCGGGCACTTGGTTTACCATGTTGGTCTCCGTGCCAGATAGTCATGGATGCATTCGAGGAATATTCGTGGCGGTGCCCACTTTGTGCCAGGCACTGTGCCCCGCCTGGGACCTGCATAAAGGCGGGCACTTGGTTTACCACGTTGGTCTCGGGGCCAGATAGTCATGGATGCATTCGAGAAATGTTCGTGGTGGTGCCCACTTTGTGCCAGGCACTGTGCCCCGCCTGTGACCTGCATAAAGGCCGGCACTTGGTTTACCACGTTGGTCTCCGTGCCAGATAGTCATGGATGCATTCGAGGAATATTCGTGGCGGTGCCCACTTTGTGCCAGGCACTATGCCCCGCCTGGGACCTGCATGAAGGCGGGCACTTGGTTTACCACGTTGGTCTCGGGGCCAGATAGTCATGGATGCATTCGAGAAATATTCGTGGTGGTGCCCACTTTGTGCCAGGCAACTGTACCCCACCAACTGCGAACCAGACAGATGCCCTGCCTCAAGAGGCTGGCTCGTACTTGATTAGGGAAGACGAGCTAGAAATGAACTAGCAACAGAACAATTTCAGACGGCGGTGGCGGTGGGGACAAAGGAACGGTGACCAAATTGGAAGGGAGAGGCATCTTAACACGGGGAGGTGATTGGAGCTGAGCCCCAAGGGATACCGAGTCAGCAAAGGCCAGGGCGCCTGGATTTGGGGAACCTGAGGGACCACAGTGTGAGAGGAGCGGAGTGAACAAGGAGGGACAGCCTGAGAGGGGGTTGTGGGGGGGTCTGGCCGCACCCCACAGGGTCCCTCAACCTCAGCAGCCTGGGGGGCCAGGTGCTTGTGATCCCCTGTGCACCCCAGGATGCTTAGCATCATCTCTGACCCCCAGATGCCCGTCAGAGGTCCCTCCCCTCTGCCCAGTGGTGACGATCAAAAAAGCGACTGGACAGTTACTTCTTAGATGCGTGTGCCAGGTTACCTAAGCCGGGTCCCCATGTCTTCATCTGCAAAGTGGGGATCGTTTACGTAACAGCCTCCCAGGGATAGCGTGAGTTATTTAGTTCACATAAGCAGAGCACTTTGAAGAGTGCCCAGCACATCTTAGGACGCACTCAGTAAATGCCAACGCCCTCCGTCAGCGTCCTCATCATTATAAAAGCCGCCATGACTCCAGCATGGAAAAGGGACCCTTTTTACAAACGTCCGGGGTTTAAACTTCCGGATAACCTGGTTCCTAAGATTGGCCTCTTCCGTAGCCCTGTCTGCCAAAGAACCGAATGCCCACCCGGGCAAGCGTCTGTCAGCTGCTTATGTCAGAGCAAAACGCAGAGGTTCGCGGCCTTTGGTCAGTTAAGACCAAAGTTGGGAGCCCTCCCGCTCAAAGACATCGCATACACACATAAGCAGAGAAGATTTTGTCAACCACATCCGGGTCCATACACCCTAACACCCAGGAACACCGTTCATTAACAGCTATTTAGCGAATGGCTGCTAGGTGCCCACAGAATACATACCAAGGTGAGCAAGACCAAAAAGCTTGCAGTGTTATTGGACTTGACATTCAAGGACCAACATTGTGCAGATTGAGAACCTCTACCTTACGGCATCTCCTTTGACAGTTCACCTTCGGCTTTCAGGGCAGATAGAAATGAAAATATAAGCATACTACACATGGCATGGATCACTCGCATCCACATACAAAAACTAAGCCATGTGGTCCATCTCTGTAAAGAATAGAAACTAAAAAAATAAAAATACCAGAATGGGCTGGACAGCCTGTATGCTGAAGGAGGAAGCCCTGGGTTCTAGGCCTCGTGGCAACAAAAACAGGGCACAGCAAAAACCAACCCCGATGCTCTGGCTGGTTTAGCTCAGTGGATAGAGCATTGGCCTGCGGACTGAAAGGTCCCAGGCTCGATTCCGGTCAAGGGCATGTACCTTGGTTCCGGGCACGTCTCCAGTAGGAGGTGTGCAGGAGGCTGCTGATCAATGTTTCTCTCTTATTGGTGTTTCTAACTCTCTATCCCTCTTCCTTCCCATCTGTAAAAGTCAATAAATAAAATATATTAAAAAAAAAAAAACTGTTGGTGAATTTAGTGTTCAGGTAATATTGTCATCCCAGGCCAATGTGCTAAATGCTTTTAATTTTGATTTATCAAATTAATATACATCTCACCCTCAGTATAACTGTGAGATAGGTATTTTCTTTTCCGTTTTTTAAATTAAGGAGCTGAAACTCAGCAAGGTTAGGTGACTGGACCAGCTACCCAAGTAATGGAACAACCATTCGAATCCAGTTCCTGCCTTGAGTGTTTTCCAAGCTGTCTGCTTTTTTGGGGGGGACAGGGAAGGGGAAGAGGGGTGGCGAGGAGGTGTTTCTAAATTTAGGAGGGTTTATTTTTGTTTCAGATAGAGGCATCAGAAGATGGGAGAAGGAAGAATGATAATCTGACCTCATTTCCTAAGCAAACGACAGGAAATAGCCTGTTGAAAGGAACACTGTCTCCGCGATTCCATGTAGTATTACTTTTAAAATGGGAGCTTTCATCTTCTTCAGGCTGCACATGTGGGCAATAAGATGTCCATTGAAGTCCTAGTGCCTTATTCATTTTATTTGCTTCATTCCATCGCATAGTTAATGTTATAACTTGGAAAGATTTTTATTTGAATTTTCTCTCTCTCTCTCTCTCCGCAGAATAGGCCATGTCTGGTCCAACTGATGAGACTGCAGGAGACCTGCCTGTGAGAGACATAGGTCTGAACCTCTTTGGCGTGGGAGGGTTACAAGGTACGGCCAGCTGTTATTTATTACAGTTATGAACTTTGATCAGTAACCTCTTTACTTTTAATTTAAAGTATTTTTGATATTTATACAAACCGAGCCCATTTAAAGTAACTATATAGCTCTTGATTGGGCTAAACGAGAGGATGGAGTGTTTAGAACAACATATGGTATTTTACTGCATGCATCAATTATCAACAGCTCATAGAAAATGTAAAATCCCCCTCTGTTCTGATCAGGAATTGTCATAAATCATCTTTTTAAAATTCCACACATCAGTAGAAACTACAGAGAGAGAGTATCAAGCCTCCAGCCCCAACTGCCTGGCTTAAATCACATTCGCCATTAAAATGTTGCTTTACGTTTACATCTTATACGGGAGGAAATGCCATATTTGAAAATGTTTTGTCTTTCAAGTAGAGCATCTCAAAGACGGGTTGTTTACCCATATGATATTGACTCTGATTTATCAAATTAATATACATTGAACGTGTCCCTTATCCTTTTATATCTGAGCGGTTGCTATAGACCTAAAAAGCACTTTCCAATTAAGAAATGAGAGCGCATCGCTTTAAGGAGTGTTGGGCTGTGTTTTTTTTTGTGCGGACGGTGTGTCCGCCACGCAGTCACACAACTGCCTTTGTCACTGAGAAGCTGTGACGTCAGATATGTTGCATGAAGGCATGTTCACCCACCTGTTCCTCGGAAGAGTGGCAGGGGTCACCTTGAACTCCCGCCGAAAGGTAGTCAAGACATTGGTCATCGAAAACGATAAAGTTGATCATACAGTTTTTATTGTTAAAAGTAAAACATGTATAGGCTTTGCCTCAGATTTTTGGCAGAGTGTCAGAGACTCAAATACCAGTAAATTTTAAGTGTGCAAAGCGCTGTATTGGGACTTGATACCCTAATTCAGTTCTTGCTCTCAGTTCCCCGCCAGAGGGCTTTAATCTTTGTCCATTTGTTCTTTGTTTCTCTTGGAGGATTGCTGCAAATCGGCCAACTTCACAGTGATATGGAAAGTACCAAACTTAAGCATATGTAAAAAATATCATATACACATGCTGAAAGGTATAAAAGTTCTTTAAAAATTTTTAAGATAGATTAGAAATAATTTGCAAAGGATTTCTTTTTTGTCTTTCAAATGTTATGTGGTTTATTTTTTTATAACCCAATACCCGTGGCTCAGAAAAAAAATATTTTGATCATGTTATGTTCACCAGATTATTGTAATAACCTTTTGTAAAAAAAAAAAAAAAAAAAAAAAAACTTCTAGTTTCGTTTTTTTCACCATTCAGTAGATAATTCGAAAATCTTTCATTGAATTAGAGTTCCAGCTTACATCTTAAAGAATGGTTATCTGAATCCTCTTTTGAGTGGGCATTGTTATTGTCCCGATCCTTCAATATGTTGCATATAAAGTGTTAATAGCAAAGGTTTTTATTCTGACCTCCAGTCAGTGATGTGAACGATGCTGTAATCTTTTCAAAAGCAGTCTTAATTGTGGGTCACAGAGGGGAAAATCTGAAAAGAGTGCATCAGATCTCGTATTAATATCAACAGTTACCATTTGGAGAGACCAATTAGGGTGATCCCGTTATGAATGATCTCGGCATTTTTTTGCAGACGCTTCAGCAACACAGACGATGAAGTCGCACCAGGTCATCGTGTCCCGGATCAGTCGCGAGGAGCTGGAAGACAGATTTTTGCGTTTGCACGACGAGAACATTCTCCTTAAGCAGCATGCCCGCAAGCAAGAGGACAAAATTAAAAGGTTCTGATAAAAAGCTTTGAGCTCTTTCTCCCGACTGTAAAGTTTTGGAGGATTGGCTTTTTTTTATAAACTTAATTGAAGAGTCCACATTGAATCCCTTGTTTTAGCCAGGCAGGTTGTAAATAAATACAATTTTTTAAAAATGGAAACTCTTAAAAAACTATCAGGATAAACCAAGAAGATCATAAGTGTTTATTATGCCCCCAGTTGCTGTTTGAAAGGGAGAGCTATTAGCCAAGTGTGCCAGGCGTGTATCATATCTATAAATAACTTCGGGTTTCGTATTTATAGCTTCATAAGCAAATGGCCAAAGCATCTGGTTTTTTAAAACGTCTTGATTTTTAAAATGAAAGTTTTAAAAAGTAATTAGCTATTTTTAAGTTGTTAAAATGCATGTGTTTTTAAACTGGAGGGTTGACTAATGAAAGCATCACTCCAGTATCTGGAACACATTTAACTTCGCTTGCGTTAGTCTAGCGTCTGTATCGATCAGAGACTCGGCCGTGTCTGGAGAAAGATGCCACCTCTGATGTGCGTGCAGAAATGTCCGCACAGATGATTTCTTACGAGTAGATGTCCCTTCATTGTCTCCTGTTCAGAAACGCTGACTCTTTTCTGAATGAGTGGCATTCAGAACAGAAAGTGCTTGCACTTCTAGAAGCTAGAACAGGTCTGTGTTCCGCCTCACGTGGTAGGTGAAACACAAAGGCAGGACAGCTAGGAAAGAAGACGGGTGTCTGTCTGTCTGTCTGGAATGGACTCTAAAGAGGCCACTCGAGCTCAGTTTCTATTCCGTGGGCTTTGCCGTGATGCCCCGGGCTGCTGTGCACCGGGCTTGGACTTGGAGTCACGGTGATGTCTGTGCTTCAGGACATGTGACCCCCTCGCCTGATTCCCTTTCTGGCCGGTCGCACGCACACACACACACACACACACACACATGTCCGCCTGTCAGAATGAGGAATGTGCCCTCTCCCCGAGAAACACTCCTTTTTCTTTCTAAGCGTAATTGGTCAGTAAAAGAATTGAATTCGCAACCTTGACCTCATTAGTAATTTGTCCTA
>PVJN01047876.1:0-15827 GCA_004026805.1 Lasiurus borealis
CTTGATGAGCCTGGCTAGAGGTCCATCAATCTTGTTTATCCTTTCAAAGAACCAGCTCTTGGTTTTGTTGATCTTTTGAATTGTTTCTCTGATCTCCAAGTTGTTTATCTCAGCTCTGATCTTCACTATTTCCTTCCTTCTGAGCACACTGGGCTTTTCTTGTTGCTCTCTTTCTAGCTCTTTGAGTTGTAGGTTTAGGAAGAAGAGCGAAGAGGAAAGGAAGAAGAGCGAAGAGGAAATGAAGAAAACCCTATTTTTGTTAATTTTCAAAATCATTTGTGCTGACATATATACTAGTATATGAGAGAGAAAGAAGCAATGCTTTTTTTTTTAATCTATAAAAGTTGTCAAATTATTTCCCAAAATGTGTTTAGGATCCTGTAGGGAGATAATTTTCAGTACTATGATAATTTTTCTGAGTATTATTAAGTTTATTTTCTTTTGTTCAGCGATGTTTCATTTTTTAAGCATAGATTTTATTTTATCCATTTCATATAATCATCTTCTTTTTTCATCTATTCATCTTCAGACATGAAGAGGATCCCTCCAGAATTAGTGCTTACCAAAATACAGTAAGGGAACTACTTCCTTTTTGCTACCAAGCAATGGGAGTTGCCTTATTGCCAGGTGTTGGGGGTGGGGACATGTATAGAGCACTAATTGGGTTTCTTCATTCAGATGTATTGACGTTATAGTTATTATAAATTGCACTCAAATTTTAGGAGATGCTTACTTTTGCCCTGGCCGGTTTGGGTCACTTGGTTGAGCATGATCCAGTGAACCAAAAGGACACTGGTTCAATTCTCAGTCAAGGCATGTGCCCAGATTGCAGATTTGGTTCCTGGTAGGAGTGTATAAGGGAGGCAATGGAACAATGTTTCTCTCTCACATCGATCTTTCTCTTTCTCTTTCTTTCCTTCCCCTTTCTTCTCTTTCTAAAATTAATAAAGAACTTTTAAAAAAATGTTTACTTTCCATTTTTCTTCTTTATATGACTTCCTTAGTATTTTAGTAAGAATTTGGTACAGAAATTTTCAAGAGATTTTTATAACCTATACCATTTTGAACACAAACCTGAGATATGTTTCTCCCACACTTTATTCTCTCAAATAAATGGAACTTAATTCTCTCTTCTTCTAAAGAACTTTAAGGGGGGAAATGGATTAAATAAAATCTATGCTTTAGAAAAACTTAAAAAGAGAAGTATTAAATGAGATCATCTAATTCTGATTTGCTTCTTAGAAGCATGTCAAATTGAATCATAATAATGTTTTCATCTGAAATTATTATAAATGTCCAATTTGCCTTAGTGAACAGCTTCCATTGAGTTCTTCAACCTCTACTTACGACACACATATATTAATTAAGGTTCTTTGGTTTCTCGATGAAAAACCTCAAATGAACTCAAGCTAAAAAGAAATGTATTGGAAGAAAATAGGAGTATTTCACAAAGCTAATGAAAGAGTATATTAAATAAACCATATTAGGAACATTTGTTTTTTCTCTTTTCACATGTCTGGCTATTATATTCTACATTATACTGATTTCTACAAAATGGTGGAGATCATAGAATCTTACCAGATCTCAAGTTTTTCCTCTTAGATGCACTAACTCAACATTCAGGTAGGAAATATTCCAGAGAAGGACAGTCTGATTTGGGTTCATTACTAAACCATGGAGCACTCAACTCAGGGTGTGTTGAGCAAAATGCCTGAGTAGAACAGTACTGAGCATACTCCCATGTGTATCTGAGGAATAATTAGAAGTTAGCCAATTACACCAATAAGTTAGTGTTATACCAGTACTGAATCATGCCATGGAAACAAAGGCATCCCCACATTTTTTAAAAATCTTTATTGTTGAGATTATTACAGATGTCTCTTCCCCCCCCCCATAGGTCTCCTCCACCTGATATCTATCTCACCCCAAGCTTTTGCCACCCTATTGTATCTGTCCACAGGAACTGAATACATGCATATAAGATGTTTAGGGAGAGAAAAAATGGCAGAGGAATATACAGACATATCCCAAGACTTGTAATGGAGTAAACAGAAAGAACAACTGAGGGTCACATGGGGAGTATTTGTTGGCAAGTTAAGGTACAGCTATACTCCAGGAGAAGGTGGGGGACTGCAGGATGTGGCTCCTTGGACCAGGCCCCGATTGCTGCTAGGTTCCCTCCCAGAGCCACCAGCTAGAATGCAGAGACCACACCATCTTGAAGGGGAAAGTGGATGTTATCTGAAACCTGAAAATCTACAATTATGACACCCACTGAAAAGGTGTGAACTCCAGAACACCGGTCCACAAGTGGTGCAAACATTCAGATTCAGAGGAGCTCGACACACCATGGAAAGGTCAGATTTTACCTAGGGTAAGGAGAGAGAGAACTACATAACCAGACATACAGAGAAGAGAGACCATGGGGAGACAAAGAAATTGCACACATGTGATAGAAAAGCAGGCATCACCAGAAAAGGAAGCAAATAAAATGGAGAAAAGCAACCTGCCAGAAAAAGAATGCAGAGAAATGGTCATAAGGTGGCTGAAAAGAATGGAAGACAAATTCAACAATATGTGTAAGAACAAAGAGGAAATGAAGAAGAACTGAGAAGAAATGAAAAATGACATCACTTCTGTAAAGAACTCAGTTGAAATCATCAAAAGTAGACTGGAATAAGCAGAGGACTGCATCAGTGAGCTAGAAGACAAGATAGGAAAAAGTACTCAAGTACAGCAGCTTCTATTAAAAAAAAAAATTAAAAAGCAGGAGGAGAGCCTAACGGAACTTTGGGACAACACAAAAAACACACAACATCTGCATAATAGTGGTTCCAGAAGGAGAGAAAACCTGTTTGAAGAAATGACAGAAATATTCCCTGATATAGGGAAGAAAAAAAAACAACAACACAAATCCAAGAATATCACAGAGTCCCAAGCAAAATGAACCCCAAAAGAGTGACACAAAGGCACATTATAATTAAAATGGCAAACACCAATGACAAAGTAAGAATCTTACAGCCAGAGACAGAAAGTCATCTGAAAAGGAGCCCCCATCAGATTAGTGACTGATTTCTCAACAGAAACTCATCAGGCAGAAGGGAATAGAATGAAATATACAAAATCATGCAAAGGAAGGGTCTGAATCCAAGAATACTGTACCCAACAAGACTATCAATCAAAATTGAAGGTGAAATCAGGAGCTTCACAAACAAAAAATGACTAAGGAAATTTATTACCACCAAACCAGCAATGCAAGAAATACTAAAGGGTCTGCTGTAAAAAAAGGAAGGAAGGAAGGAAGGAAGGAAGGAAGGAAGGAAGGAAGGAAGGAAGGAAGGAAGGAAAGAGAGAGAAGAAAGAAAGAAAGAAAGAAAGAAAGAAAGAAAGAAAGAAAGAAAGAAAGAAAGAAAGGAAGGAAGAAAGGAAGGAAGAAAGAAAGAAAATAAAAGTGAAGAAGGAACACAGGGATAATGAATAAAAATGGTGACAAATAAGTACCTATAAATAACAACTTTAAATGTAAATTGATTAAATGCCCCATTTAAAAAACATAGGGTAAAGGATTGGATAAGAAAACACGACCCATATATCTGCTGCCTACAAGAAATCCACCTCAGAAAAAAAGTCACATACAGACTGAGAGTGAAGAGATAAAAAAAGTTTTTTCAGATGAATGGAAATGAATAAAAAGCTGGGGTAGCAATACTTATATCTGACAAATTAGATCTCAAGGTGAAGGACATAACAAGAGATGAGAAAGGCCACTTCATAATACTAAAGCGAAAAATTGAACAAGAAGGAATAACTCTGGTAAACATATACACACCCTATATAGGAGCACCCAAATACATAATAAAAACCTCCTGGAGGATATCAAGGGAGAGATTGACAGCAATATAATCATAGTTGGAGACTTTAATACTCTATAATCACTATTGGACAAATCCTCTGAACAAAAATCAGCAAAGAATCATCAATCCTAAATTACTCTCTATACCAGATGGAATTAATTGACAACTTCAGAACATTTCACCCAAAAGCCACAGAATATACATTCTTCTCAAGTGCACATGGGTCATTTTCAAGGATAGACCAGATGTTGGGTCACAGGAAAAGTCTCTTCAAATTCAAGAAGATAGAAATCATAACAAGCATTTTCTCAGATCAGAGTGGCATAAAACTGGAAATCAACTACAATAAAAACACACGGAGACTAAACAGCATGCTATTAAACAACGACTGGGTAACCAGAGAGATCAAGAAAGAAATAGAAAACATCAAATGACAATGAAAACACAACAATCCAAAACTTTGGGACACAGCGAAATCAGTATTGAGAAGGAAGTTCATAGCTCTACAAGCCTACTGCTAAAAACAAGAAACAATGATAATAAATTACTTAACCCTACAACTCAAAGAATTAGAAAGAGAGCAACAAGAAAAGCCCAGTATAAGCAAAGGAAGTAAATAATGAATATCTGAGTGGAGATAAACGACATAGAGACCAAAGAAACAATACAAAAGATCAATAAAATCAAGAGCTGGTTCTTTGAAAGGATAAACAAGATTGATGAACCTCTAGTCAGGCTCACCAAGAAGCAAAGAGAGAGGACTCAAATAACGAAAATCAGAAACTACAGAGGTGAAATAACAACAGACCCCAACAATATACAAAGGATTGTTAAAAAATACTATGAAAAACTCTATTCCAACAAACTGGACAACCTGGAAGAAATGGACATAGTCCTAGAAAAATATATCTTTCCAAAACACAATCGGGGAGAATTTAAACATCTCAATAGGTCAATAACTATGGAAGCAATTGAAGCAGTCATCAAAAAGCTTCCAGCAAACAAAGGCTCGGGGCCAGATCGCTCTGCATGGTGAGTTTTATCAAACATTTAAGGAAGAATTAAAAGCTATCATCCTCAGACTATTCAAAATATTCAAGAAGAAGGAACACTTCCAAACACCTTTATGAAGCCAGCATCATTCTAATACCAAAACCAGATAAAGACAATACAATGAAAGAGAATTACAGGCCAATATCCATCATAAAAATAGATGCCAAAATCCTCAACAAAATTCTAGCAAATTGGATCCAGCAGTACATCAGAAAGATCATACACCATGACCAAGTAGGATATATCCCAGGGTTGCAAGGATGATACAATATCCACAAATCAATAAACGTGATACATCATGTTTAATAAATTGAGAGATAAAAGTAACATAATCATAACAATTGATGCAGAAAAAGCATTTGACAAAATCCAACACCCTTTCTTAATAAAGACTCTCAACAAGGTGGGAATAGATGGATCATACCTCAACATAATAAAAGCCACATATGATAAACCTACAGCTAACATCATACTCAATGGGCAAAAAATTAAAACCATTTCCCCTAAGAACAGGAACAAGCAGGGATGTCCACTCTCACCACTCCTGTTCAACATAGTACTGGAAGTATTAGTCATTGCAATTAGATAAGAAAAAAGAAATAAAAGGCATCCAAACTGGAAAAGAAGAGGTAAAGCTGTCCTTATTTTCAGATGACATGATATTGTATATAAAAAGCCTGAAAGACTCCATCAAAAAAACTAATAGACTTAATAAATGAATTCGGCAGTGTATCAGGATACAAAATTAATGCCAAGAAATCTATGGCATTTCTATACACTAATAGTTAACTTACAGAAAGACAAAAAGACAAACTAAAAAAGTAATCCCATTTACCATTGCACAAAAAAAAAAATTAAGATACCTAGGAATAAACTTAACTAATGAAGTAAAACATCTCATTAAACACAGCAAACTACAGGACACTGAAAAAAGAAATAGATGAAGACAGAAGCAGATGGAAGAACATACCATGTTCATTGATTGGTAGAATCCACATCATTATAATGTCCATATTACCCAAAGCACTCTATAGATTCAATGCACTCCCCATTAAAATACCAATGACATATTTCACAAACCTAGAAAGAACTCTCCAAAAACTTCATCTGGAAAAAAAAGACCCTGAATAGCCACAGCAATCCTGAGAAAGAAGAATAAAGTAGGTGGGATCTCAATACCAGATTTCAAGCTGTATTCCAAAGCCACTGTTCTCAAAACTGCCTGGTACTGGCACAAGAACAGACATATAGACCAATGGAATAGAATAGAGAACCCAGATATCCACCCAAACCATTATGCTCAATGAATATTTGACAAAGGAGGCATGAACAGACAATGGAGTGAAGACAGTTTCTTCAATAAGTGATGTTGGGAAAATTGGACAGATACATGCAAAAACATAAAACTAGACCACCAACTTACACCATATACAAAAATAAACTCCAAATGGATACAGGACTTAAACATAAGATGGGAAACCATAAAAATACTAGAGGAATCCACAGGCAGCAAAATCTCAGACCTATGCTGAAGGAACTTCTTCACTGATATGCTCCTAGGGCAATGGAAGCTAAAGAGAAAATAAACAAATGGGACTACATCAAAATAAAAAGCTTTTGCACAGCAAAAGAAACCATCAAAAAAACAGCAACATGGGAGAACATATTTGCAAATGTCACCACTGATAAAGTTTTAATCTCCAACATCTACAGAAAACTTATACAATTTAATAAAAGGAAGATAAATGATCCAATAAAAAAAAAATGGGCAATGGACCTAAATAGAATCTTTCCAAAAGAAGACAGAAGGAAGGCCAAGAAACCTGTGAAAACATGCTCAAAGTCACTAATTATCCGAGAGATGCAAATCAAAACGACAATGTGATATCCTCTCACACATGTCATAATGGCTATCATCAATAAATCAGCAAAGAACAAGTGTTGGAGAGGATTTGGATAAAAAGGAACCCTTGTGTAATGCTGGTGGGAATGCAGACTGGTGCAGCCATTGTGGATAACAGTATGGAGTTTCCTTAAAAAAAAAACTAAAAATGGAACTCCCATTTGACCCAATAATCCCACTCCTAGGAATATATCCTAAAAACCTAGAATCACCAATCAGAAAGAATTTATGCACCCCTATGTTCATAGCAGCACAATTTATAAAAGCTAAGATTTGGAAACAGCCTAGGTGCCTGTCAGCGGATGAGTGAGTGGATCAGAAAACTATTGTACACATACAGAATGGAATTCTATGCTGCCCTAAAAAGAAGGAATTCTTACCATTTGCAGCAACCTGGATGGAACTGGAGAGCCTTATACTAAGTGAAATAAGCCAGTCAATGAAGTAAAAATAGCACATGATCTCACTCATTTATGGATGATAACGAACATTAGAAACTGATGAACAAAAAGATAGATATAGAGGCAGTAAAGCATCAAAGGGACTGTCAAGTTACAGCGGGAGGGTTAGGGAGAGGTGGGGTAGATTAAACGATCATCCAAAGGACTTATATTCATGTTTATAAGCACAATCAATGGACGCAAGACACTGGTGGGGGGTGAGGTCATGTATGGAATTGGGATGGTCCGGTAATGGGAAGATATGTACACATGTAATACATTAATAAAAAATGTAAAAAAATAAATGATCTTTGTGAAGGGAGTATTGAGGGTTGTGGGAAGAGATTAGGCATCCCCACATATTTTGGTTATTAGACAGATATTAGTAATAATAGGCATGTCTATTACTGATAATAGGTATTAATAATAATAGTAATAGTAATAGTAATGTCCTTCCTGGGCTCTGATAATAGTAATGTCCTTCTGAGGCTATTGAATGCATTTATGAAATTAATAAGACAAAAAACAAAATTGGTTGATTGTATTCTGAGTCTTTCAATCAGTTCTTAAAAGTGTTAAGCAGAGCTTCTCTATCCCTGAAATCAAATATTTGCTTCTCTTTTAAAATTAATATGACTATGGAACTTCACATATAATTTTTTAGTATGTATTACAGGTTGTTTTTTAAATGAGCTTGTTATAATTCTATTTAATCTTTAAAGTTATTTTTATAAAATATATAGACCATTATAATCAGGTCACCATCTAATTAGAAATGTTCAGGAATTATTTTACCATTATTTTCTTTTTCATTATAGATAGTTTATAAATCTTCAAAATAACCTGTGATTTTAAACAATACCTTAAGTCAAGCACATTTTCAAAAGAAGAAATACTCCTGAAACATAAGAGACCACTGGAAAATGTAGCATCATTTTGTAAATTCATTGGGAAACGTACAGTGACATTCTATTCCTTCCACTACATTGTACCAAGAACAAAGAACCAGATAAATATACAGCTGTCTCAGCTGGCATAGTTACTTATAGTTTATAATGTTTGATTATTTCAATTCCATTCAATTTTGCTTATTCTTACTGAAGAGGTGGAGTGCCTACTAGACAGCCATGCAAATTTGGGTTATGTCTGCTTTTGCTGAAGAATGCATTTAAGGAAACAACATTTCAGATTTCAGAGGATTTGGAACAAAAAAAGCCAGTATGCAAGACCAAAAATAAAGATATGGCTATATGTGGGAGACTAAAAAATAACACTGGGATTTAGTCCCAGCTCTCTTGATAGGTGACATCTGAGTCTTAATTTCTCATGTATGAAGTAATATTTGGAATAGAAGATCTCTAAAGGAAGTGCCTTTGCAATGCTGGCAGCTGATATTTCTGTGAAATACTTTACTTTAGTGTGCAAAGATACAGGTAGTTTAGAAACAATTGGTTATTATCCCTGGTTAATTGTGCAGTTACATTTGAAAGAAGCTTCAGGAGACTGAGTGACTTTTCATTTTCATTTTTTCATATTCTTAGCAAAGATCTGGCTCATAACCCACAAAGACATTATGAAAATGACCCTATTCATTTTATCTATGCCATGCACTTTTAAATAATGATTACTTTCTCCTGTTTCATTATGTAGCTAGGAGATGTACTTTCAATTGCATGTTAACTCCTTATGCCCATGTAACAATTTTCTCTGTAACATTTATGAACTATCTTATGTGTACTTATGGAATAATAAAAATTTCACATATTACTTTTTCTCACATAACTGTCTTAAATATGCTTCTTTCAAAAGAAACTCTTCCATAAAGATTTTTAATGAGCCAAATGCAATCCTTATTTTTAAATCTGCAAAAGCCTTTTTATGGAATATATCTAGTTCATTCTCATTACCCAAGGTTTCAAAAGAAAGAGCACCATAATGGGGTAACTCTTGTGGCGTGAAGCACTAGGCAGTGAGGGACAAAAGATAAATTTATTCTTAATAGACATTGCAAATGGAATGCTTTCTATTCTGTGTGACTTTAGAAGGTATGCTATATTTTGAAGGTTAAAAGAAAAATCAGTTTTGCACTTCAGTGATAGTTCAATTCATATTTCTTGGCCCTGATTTGATTCATTTTCAAATTATACCATTAAGGCAGTTATAAAATAAATGTGTTCCATCAGTCATAATCTCTCTATGTTAACAACTCTCAGATATTTATTATTTGAGCTGATTTTTTCATTTAGCAGCTGGTCCCATGTTTGATTATTGGAACCACATGCATATCAGACATCCATAGCACATGTCAAGTACTATTATTTGCATACCATATTGTAATTTACGAAGCACTTTTGTATCTATCTCCTCAAATCTTCATAATGTTTATCTGAGACAGGCTGGAACTAGGATTATCAATCCTGTTCAATTATATTGACTTTTACAAAGTTAATTCTGCATAGTATTTTGCTTTCACAGTATTATTTTTAAATAATTTGGTAACTTTTTATTACATTAACTGCAAAATAGCTACACATTAATCAATGTATACATCCAAAACCAGCATCTCAAAGTCAACATGCTTACAACTAAACTCATTGTCTTCCCAGCCTCTCCATCTTCTGCTTATCATGTACTTAACATATACCAAAGGTAATCATCCTCCTGTTAGGCATTACTTCATCTGTCACCATTCGCCTAATGTTCCACTCCAGAAACGCCTTTCTTTACAAAGCCTTCCATAGTCAAATGAGTTACCTGGTTCCATAGCAGCTCTGTCAGCAACAACTACTGCACATTTTACCCCTTGTCCTTCACCACCACTGCCATAGTTCTTTTGCAATAGCCTTATACTTGTATTCACAATTTTTAGTCTAGCTAGTCTCCATTTTTTCATGCTGCCCCAAACATTATTTTCTTGAAACACAGCTTAGAATATGCCACATTCCTCATCAAATACCTTCAGCAATGAGCCGAAACCGATTTGGCTCCGTGGATAGAGCGTCGGCCTGCGGACTGAAGGGTCCCGGGTTCGATTCCGGTCAAGGGCATGTATCTTGGTTGTGGGCACATCCCCAGTAGGGGGCGTGCAGGAGACGGCTGATCGATGTCTCTGTCTCATCGATGTTTCTAGCTTTCTATCCCTCTCCCTTCCTCTCTGTGAAAGATCAATAAAATATATTAAAAACAAACAAACAAACAAATACCTTCAGCAGTGAGAAGTACAAATGAATGCTTTGACGTTCAATGAGTTTCAATTCTTGATCAATGATTCAAACTTGAGTTTGTATGAATCTAAAGCATGACTCTTTCCAGTATAATATGCTGACTTTTTAAAAATATATTTTTATTGATTTCAGAGAGGAATAGAGAGAAAGAAAAACAGAAACATCCATGATGAGAGAGAACTATTGATCAGCTGCCTTCTGCACACCCAACACTGGGGATTGAGCTCACAAGCTAGGCATGTGCCCTTGACTGGAATCAAACCCGGGACCCTTCAATATGCAGGCCAATGCTCTATCCACTGAGCCCAAACCAGCCAGGGCTATGCTGACTTTTTGAGCTTCAGATTGAGTAGGGAACATAAAATTGGGCCTTCAAGTGGTGAGGTGAGATCCTTAGCCCTTAGATTTAAGAGTCACTAGCTAGCACTTCTTTTTATAGCCTGCAAGTCTTTTTAATCCTTTGTTAATGTCTCAGACTTAGCCTGTGTCTGGGAGCTCTTGGTTGTCAAAATTAGAACTCTTGCTCTAACCATAGTTTTCACCTTGGGATTTCTTGCCCTGTCCTATATACAGTGGTACCTCGAGATACGAGTGCCCTAACATACGAGATTTTTGAGATACGAGCCGTCGAGCGAGCGATTTTTGCTTTGAAATACGAGCAACAGTTGAGATAGGAGTAATCGTGCGAATCGGCCAGCTGCACACGACCCACCAGTTTACCACAACTCAAACGTCTCATAGTTCCCACGCCTCAAGGTTACGGAACGAAGTAAACTCGTATCTCGAGGTACCACTGTACTTCCTTAGACAAGCATTAGAAACATCCCCCACAATTATGTGTAGTTATCCTAGAACAGAGGATGGTGGTCATAATGTTTATTTATCACCATCTTTGTTAAAACCTCATGAGAAACTACCAGCACTGTTTATTTAGAAAGGGTGTGACATAATGAAAAAATATTCACAAACATAGGTAGGAGTCCTACATCCTCCACCGGTTGTCTAATTTGGGGGCAGATAATTTGACCTCTTTAAGTTTTAGTTTTCTCTTTCCAACACAAATTAGGTATATATCAGTATCTACTGACTGGGAAAATATACAATGATAAAATGCTTCCCAGAATCAAAGAACACTTAGATGAAGTTACATTTTACTATATAACAGTGCATATATAGATAAGATATATTTTTGTTCCGTTTCACTTAATATTTGGTATACACATGAATTTCTGGTTCTTTGCCATAGCTTCATGGTCACTTGAGATCCACAGATCACTTGTTCCTGTGACAAAGACTATTAAGTGGCTTCTAATACCCATTCTCAACTTACTATACAATCAAATGACTTTTAGTTGACCACAAATCTGCCTAAATAATAATTTTATTCCGTGGCCTCTCATGCAACTATGAGTGGCCATGTCACTAAATTATGACCAATGAGATGAAAAGATAAGTGAGAGCTGCGTTGGTGGTGTAGTGGTGAGCATAGATGCCTTCCATAAGTGAAATGTGCAACATTTGGAAATGCTAAAGAAAAAGCATAACCTCTTCTTCATTCATCATTTCTTTCCTGCAGCAGGAATGCAGAAATTATGTCTGAAGCTGGCGATGCCATTTTGGGTCATGAATTGGGAATCTGTGTTGATAAAGTTAGAGCAATGATATTGTGAACCTGGAACACTATATTTTTAAAATATATTTTATTAATTTTTTACAGAGAGGAAGAGAGAGGGATAAAAAGTCAGAAACAGACGAAACCAGTTTGGCTCAGTGGATAGAGCGTCGGCCTGCGAACTGAAAGGTCCCAGGTGCGATTCTGGTCAGGGGCATGTACTTTGGTTGCGGGCACATCTCCAGTGTGGGGTGTGCAGGAGGTGGCTGATCGATGTCTCTCTCTCATCGATGTTTCTGACTTTTTTAAAAAAATATATTTTATTGATTTTTCACAGAGAGGAAGGGAGAGAGATAGAAAGTCAGAAACATTGATGAGAGAGAGACATCGATCAGCCGCCTCCTGCACGCCCCCTACTGGGGATGTGCCCGCAACCAATGTACATGCCCTTGACCGGAATTGAACCTGGTGCCTTTCAGTCCGCAGGCCGATGCTCTATCTACTGAGCCAAACCGGTTCTGGCCTGGAACACTATTATAGAACAACCATAATAGCCTGATCCACCAAGCTGGACTTTTATGTGAAAGGAAGACAGTTTAATCCATTATTATTTTACTACTAGCCCTGTGCATGAATATGTGTGCCAGTAGCTCTCTGTGGGGCCTGGCCGCTCCACCCTGGCTGCCAAAAGGCTCTCTGTGGCACAGAGGCCCATCTGCAGCTGGCATAGAATGCTTGCCTTGTTGCTGTGGTGATGAAGCAAGCATTCCGCCAGGCTGCACATGCTGCCCGTACTCAGTGGCTGCCCCCACTCCCTCTGCTCGGGACTGGGGGACTCCAGCAGGGCTGAGAGGACTGGATGCCACCATCTTGTGGCTATGGGTGCCTCCATCTTTGTGATGGACTGACAGTTAATTTGCATATTATCCTTTTATTAGATAGGCTGTTTTCTGTTGTAATAGCTGAACAATATCCTAATTAATGCAGTTGGAAATAACTGAAATAACATATATTGAAGAGATGATCAGGTGATTTCATGTGATCGCTTAGGTCTTCCTTTCTTGGTTAACTTCCTTTGGGTTTGTCCTCTTATGCTTTAAAACTGCTGGATTATGGACTTGTGAACCTCTGCAAGTTCAGAAAAATCTCTCTTCCCTTAAGCAGCACATCCCATGCTGTATTAGTTATTTTGACCTTCATGAACATATGCATATCAGTTCTCTGGGAAGCTTTCTGAATTCTCTGAAGCTATAATATATAGTACTTATTATAAGAAGCTTCATTGAAAGTAATAGGCAGGCAGATTTGCAGTGCTGTTACCATGTATATTCAAGATAGTATTGCGACTTCATAATGCTTAGAGTGTTGAAACTGAATAGAAAATTACACAATTTACAGAATATGTTATAAAAATATAAACAATAAAAATTATTCAGAATTAATAGAACATAAAGCACTCTTTTTTCTAGTGAAATTATAGGTAGAATTGAATCATATCTCTGTAGTAATGAAACACCCTGTTAGTTTTCAGTTATAATACTGAACAACAGCTCGCTCTCTCTCTCTCATAGATGTTACATGAGAAATTGAAGGATACTGAAAGGATAAGGACAGATGTAATTGAAATTGTGGGTTAAACCAGAAGATAATTCTATTGACTGGACATTAAATGAATTACATTATAATGATTATATTATCATATTTTAGTATGCACATATAAGTGTATTAAACTATTTAGGAAGTCAAAATCATCACATTCAAATCAAAGTTTAATTGTAAAAAAGGCCTATTGGTTGGACTACAAACAATAAAATATCACCACATCTCCTTGTTTTAATATGAACCATTATTCCCTCAACTTTACAATGTTAGTTTGAGATATTTAATGCTATTAACTGTTGCAATGATATAGTGTAAAGTTTTTTTTTCTTTCTTTGTTAGGATTAAGGATATTGGCCTACAACCAAATACAGTACTTAAAGAACTGTGCACTTAATGTTCTGTTCCTAACTTCAACAGTGCATCACTGTGGCATCTCCATTGACTTGTTCGACATCCCAGAGGCAGCTATGTTTAGCAATTGTAGAGCATCAGGAAGATAAACTCTATGAGAGCCATCTATTTATTCATATGTATGGAGCACATCTGTTGACAGCTTAAATGTTTATTAATAAGTAAAAGACTTGGGCCTCATTCAACATTAATACAAGATGAATTATCTTTTTCTCTCTCCAAATACAGAATTTGGATGGAAACGGAAGCAGGGGTCTCCTTTCAGTATGCCTGTTGTGCTTTCAGTTTGCAGAGCCAAAAAACAATTTTGAGAATTGAGCACAATTTTGAGCATAGGTTTACTTTCAGAGAAAGAGAGAGGAAATAGTTTTTAAGAGATGGTATTTGACTTGTATGCATGCATATAAGCCTAACCAATGAACACAGACACCAGGAGGATGAGGGCATGAGTGGGGTGGGGGGATACTGGAAGGATGAGGACACATATGTAATACCTTAATCAACAAATAAAAAATATGTAAAAAATAAAAGAGATATTATTTGGCTATCATTGTAGGAAAATGCATAAATGATTTTATAGGCCATGCCAAAAGAAACATGGACAGTTCACAGGCCTCATGGCCCCTATTGCTAGTACTGACCAATCCTATCAAAGAACATAAAGAGAAAGCCATTGTCATTCACACTATGAAAAATATATTAAACCCTTGAACATCTGAATGGCTATTGCTTATTTAAAACATACACCTTTAATTGGCAGTATTGTAATAACCATAAAGAGTTCTACGCACATACATTGTAGAAAATACTTCATAGCAATGTGTTTTAGTGACATAAGCATATTTCTCTCTTTGAAATTTTGGGGTGGAGAACATTGGTGTTCTGGAAAGTAGTAATGTAGAGATAATTTATTACTAGAGCAAACGGAGTGATTAATACATATTCTGTAACATTTACTCAGTAAGCTATGGTGTAAAATGGAGAGAGGTCTTAGCCTTCCTGGTGCAGTTGTAGTTGCTTGATTGCCATCTTTGGAATTAAATTTGTAGGTATACTGATGCATTTATGGGGGAAAAAGTGATTATGTATTTTATTAAATTACTAGAGGCCCATTGCATGAAGATTCAAGTAAGAATAGGCCTTCCTTCCCCGGGCTTCTGGCACTGGTTTTCCTCTGACACACAGGACCCAGGCCTTTGCTCTGGCTGGAGCCTTCAAGTGTTCATGCCAGTCCTGTAGCTCCCTCTGCCCTTGGCTCTCCTTCTCATAGCAGGCATCCTCCCCCGCCTGGCTGCTCCATACCTGTATATGCAAATTAACCTACCATCTTTTTGGTTAATTTGCATACTCACTCCTGATTTGTTGGTGGGCATTTCAGAGATATGGTCAATTTTCATATTTCTCTTTTATTAATGTAGATAAGCTGGTTTGTTCTGGATCTCATAGTGGTTCATGCTGTAGTCTTTTTCTTCTTTTTGTGTAAAAAAGACTATAGGGAGGCCAGATTTGTCAGGGATGTAGATTTTTGCCTAGTTAAAGGTCAGGGGCTAAACAATTGATTTTATTGCTGAGCCATTGGGTCATTAAGCTGCCTGAAATAACCTTGTTACAAATGCTCTTTGGTGACCCTATCATGGGCTCTGTACTTAGGACTTGTATTAGCATCTGTGAAAAATACTAAGTTGAAATTTGCTTTCAGAATTTTAAAAAATGTAATCAGAAGTATGT
>PVJN01047877.1:0-15827 GCA_004026805.1 Lasiurus borealis
GGGAATGTAGGTCTGACCCTCTCTGCTTTGGTCCTAGGCATCCTGTAATGACACACAGCTGCTGACTGCTGGATGGCAAGGTGTAGTCAGCGTCTTCCATTTCTGCACTGTTTTTCCTCTTGTCTTTGTGGTTGGAGCAGACCTGTCAATTCCTCTCTGCTGCAGGAGTCCACTTGGTCTTGGAGTTGTTTTCTGAAAGTATATAAACATATTCTAGACCAAAAGTTAATAAAGGAGTCTTTTCTATAAAATTGACTTGAGATCCTTTTTATTTTTGCCCAATTTTCCTTTGGCTTAGTTTGCCACCGTGCAGTGGTTCTCAACCTGTGGATCGCAACCCCTTTGGGAGTCAATGACCCTTTCACAGGAGTCGCCTAAGACCATTGGAAAATGCAGATATTTACATCACGATGCATAACAGTAGCAAAATTTCATGGCTGAGGGTCACCACCACATGAGGAACTGTATGCAAGGGTCGAGACCTTAGGAAGGCTGAGAACCACTGCCACTGTGTGTGTTTCTTATGGATGTCCTTCTCTTAGCATTACAAATGAAAATTAATTTTCTAGAGTAAAAATTTTCTAGATGTAATTTACTTACCAGATATTTTTCATTACATGATATTATCCTACTATCCCCCTTTTTTGATTAATGGAGACTTTTGTAAATTTTTAATGCAATTTTGATAACTTTAAATTTTAATTTTTTGCACAAAAATATGACTGCTTTATGTTCATTGCATGTTAAGCAATTTTACCATGAGATGAACTACCAACAGAAATTTTAGTTAATATTTTATAAACAGCTTCTTGTCCAGTACAATTAAATTTTCTTGTATATTCACTTATTTCAGTTAGCCAATTTAAATTAATCTGAAAGCTTGCTTACTCTTTTACTGTCAAATTTAATACACTACCAACTATCTTAGATTATCCTGTAAATATTAGTGGAAAGGATTATTTGCATTCTTGAGTAGGCCTTGAGCATTCCTGGTGCTAGGCTGAATTTGGATATAGGGCAGCTGCTGTTGGCCAAGTTTCTGTCTGTTACCTAGGTCCCGATCTGAACTGGGCTAAGTCTCTGTCTATTTACCTGTGTCCCGATCTGTGCTAGGCATGGAAAGCAAAGCAGCCATGGGGGCAGGAGACCTCCCTCAGAAGGGGCGAAGGTTCATCCCCCTGAAAAGTTGAGGGGGTGAAGAAGGTTCATGCTCCACTTCTGTTGACCCCCAAGTTCTCTCCTGATGGCCCTTCTGCGACTGTGCCTGTTGTAGGTTGTTCCTTTCTTGAGGAATCTTACCTGTCTCTGGCTAACCAGTTATCCTCCAGGGCCAAGCCGGGTGTTGTGAGGTTCAGTTCTGTCTCCTTGGTAGCCTATGCCCCTGTAGCCTCCACGCCCAGCACCTGTCTTGGGATCCCCTCGCCTGCTGGTGGAGCCTGGGCATTGATCACATATCTCAGGGAACTCAGATTCCTTCTCCAGGGAGGGCCCAGCTCACACCATTGGGCAAGAGACAGATCCATTATACCAGCCACCTCGAGGCTTCAACCTTAGCGTGAATAGGGAGCTCAGGCTACAGCTGAGGACCATTGGGTTGTGAGAAGAGGGTTCCTCTTGGCAAAAGAGGTAAGAGGGGCCAGTATAGAATGCTCAAGTGCCTTCCCAGTGCTTTAATTACTTCTGAAAGGGATTAAATCCTTTCATGTCCTCTTTTAAATTCTTGCCAAACATTCAAAAGATTAGTTTGTAATTTTGTTTGGGATAATTGTACAATATGCTGTTGTGAAATATCAATAATTATACTGGCATTGTAGAATAATGTCATGCAAGGATATTCTTTGTTCTAGGCCAAAGCAATTCAATTTCAAACTGGCTGTCAATTTCTTTTTGTAACTTTATCTAAACTTTTTCAGGGAGGCAAAAATACCAATTATTTACTTTAGCTCAAGAGGCCAAAGATATTGACTTTAAATTATAATTCTTACGACATTTGAAGGAAACTTCTCTTTATTTTCCTTCCAAAATAATTTCCAGGCTATAGAGAGTTTCATTTAAAAATCTTTGTCACATGAAACAACTTCTCTTAAGGTTATGGTGACCACTAGTATGAATTAAATTTAATATTTTTTCCTTATAATTCTTTTTAATTTTTATTTTTTACATGTGTCCTTATTCGCCTATTACCTGCTGCCCTCTACTCATGCCCCAAGCCCTCTGTTGTCTGTGTCCATTGATTAGGCTCATATGCATGTACACAAGTCCCTCTGTTGATCTCTCCCCCTTACTCCCACCAATCCCCACCTTCCCTGAGGTTTGATGTTCTGATCGATGTTTCTCAGTCTTATAGATCTGTTCTTATTCATCAGTCTATGTCATTCATTATATTCTACAATTGAATGAGATCACATGATATTTACCTTTCTCTGCCTGTCTTATTTCACTAAGCATAATGCTTTCCATCTCCATCCATGTTGTTGCAAATGGTAGGAGGTCCTTGTTTTTTTACCGCAGCATAGTATTCCATTGTGTAGACGTACCACATTTTTTTAATCCATTCATCTGCTGATGGGCACTTAGGCTGTTTCCAAGTCTTAGCTATGGTGAATTGTGCTGCTATGAACATAGAGGTGCATATGTCCTTTCTGATTGGCGTTTCTAGTTTCTTAGGATATATTCCTAGAAGTGGGATCACTAGGTCAAATGGGAGTTCCATTTTTAGTTTTTTGACGAAACCTCATACTGTTCTCTACAGTGAGTGCACCAGTCTGCATTTCCACCAGCCGTGCAAAAGAGATCTTTTTTCTTGGCATCCCCTCGCCAATAGTTGTCATTTGTTGTTGTTTTTTTAAAAAATATATTTTATTGATTTTTCACAGAGAGGAAGGGAGAGGGATAGAAAGTCAGAAACACCGATGAGAGAGAGACATCGATCAGCAGCCTCCTGCACACCCCACACTGGAGATGTGCCTGCAAGCAAGGTACATGCCCCTGACCGGAATCGAACCCAGAACCCCTCAGTCCGCAGGCCGACACTCTATCCACTGAGCCAAACCAGTCTCAGTTGCCCTTTGTTGATTTATTGATGATAGCCATTCTGACAGGTGTGAGATGGTACCATATTGTTGTTTTGATTTGTATCACTCTGATGATTAGTGACTTTGAGAAGGTTTTCCTGTCTCTTGGCCGTCCTTCTGTCTTCTTTTGAGAAGTGCCTATTTAGGTCAGTTGCCTATTTTTTTAATTGGGTTGTTTATCTTCTTTTTGTGAAGTTGTATGAGTCCTCTGTAAATGTTGGAGATTAAACCCTTATTGTTATGATTGGCAAATATGTTATCCCATGCAGTGGGCTTTCTTTTTGTTTTGTTGGTTTCTTTTGCTGTGCAAAAGCTTTTTATTTTGATGTAGTCCCATTTGT
This sequence comes from Lasiurus borealis, assembly GCA_004026805.1. NCBI lineage: Eukaryota > Metazoa > Chordata > Mammalia > Chiroptera > Vespertilionidae > Lasiurus > Lasiurus borealis. The sequence goes on from PVJN01047877.1 coordinate 3,416, forward strand.
TTATTTTCTCTTTAATTTCCATTGCCCTGGGAGCAGTATCAGTGAAGAAGTTCCTCCTGCATATGTCGGAGATTTTGCTGTCTGTGGATTCCTCTAGTATTTTTATGGTTTCCAGTCTTAGGTTTGAGTCCTTTATCCATTTTGAGTTTATTTTGTGTATGGAATAAGTTGGTGGTCTAGTTTCATTTTTTTTTTGCATATATCTGTCCAATTTTCCCAACACCATTTGTTGAAGTGGCTGTCTTGACCCCCTTATATATTCATGCCTCCTTTGTCAAATATTAATTGGGCATAGTGGTTTGGGTTGATTTCTGGGTTCTCTAATCTATTCCATTGATCTATATGTCTATTCCTGTGCCAGTACCAGGCTGTTTTGAGAACAGTGGCTTTATAATACAGCTTGAAATCTGGTATTGATATCCCATCTTCTTTCTCAGGTTTGTTGCAGCTATTTGGGATCTTTTTTTATTCCAAATGAAACTTTGTAAAGTTTGTTCTAGGTCTATGAAGTGTGCTGTTGGTATTTTAGTGGAGATTGCATTGAATTTATAGATTGCTTTGGGTAGTATGGACATTTTCATGATGTTGATTCTACCAATCCATGAAAATGGTATGTTCTTCCATCTGTTTATGTCTTCTTATATCTTTTTTCAATGTTGTGTAGTTTTCCACGTATAGATCTTTTACCTCCTTAGTTAAGTTTATTCCTAGGTATCTTAATTTTTTGGTGCAATGGTCAAGGGGTTGCTTTTTTAGTCTCTCTTTCTGTAAGTTCATTATTGGTATATAGAAATGCCATAGATTTCTTGGTGTTAATTTTGTATCCTGCTACATTGCTGAATTCATTTATCAAGTCTAATATTTTTATAGAGTTTTTAGGGTTTTCTATGTAAAGTATTATGTCATATTCAAATAAGAACAGTTTTACTTCTTCTTTTCCAATTCGGATGCCTTTTATTTCTTTTTCTTGTTAGATTGCAATGACTAGTTCTTCCACCACTATGTTGAATAGGAGTGGTGAGAGTGGGCATCCTGTCTTGTTCCTATTTTTAGGGGAAATGGTTTTATTTTTTGCCCATTGAGTATGATGTTGGCTGAGGGTTTGTCATAAATGGTTTTTATGATGTTGAGGTATGATCCTTCTATTCCCACCTTGCTGAGAGTTTTTTATCAAGAAAGGGTGTTGGATTTTGTCAGATGCCTTTTCTGCATCAATTGATATGACTATGTGATTTTTATCTTTCAATTTATTTATGTGATATATCACATTTATTGATTTGCGAATATTGTACCATCCTTGCAATCCTGGAATAAATCCTACTTGGTCATAGTGTATGATCTTTCTGATGTACTGCTGGATTTGATTTGCTAGAATTTTGTTGAGGATTTTGGCATCTATGTTCATGAGGGATATTGGCCTCTAATTCTCTTTCATTGTGTTATCTTTATGTGGTTTTGGTATTAGGGTGATGCTGGCTTCATAGAAGAAGTTTGGAAGTGTCCCTTCCTCTTGAATTTTCTGGAATAGTCTGAGGAGGATAGGTTTTAATTCTTCATGAATGTTTGGTAAAATACCCCTGTAAAGCTGACAGCTTCAATTTCTTACATAGTTATCAGCATACTGAGATTTTTAGAATCTTCCTGAGTGAGTTTTGGAAGGTTATATTTTTCTAGGAATCTGTCCATTTTCTCTATGTTGTGTAATTTGTTAGAATAGAGTTATTCATAATATTTTTTAACAATCCTTTGTATTTCTGTGGGGTCTGTTGTTATTTTGCTTCTCTCATTTCTGATTTTCTTTATTTGGGTCCTCTCTCTTTGCTTCTTGGTGAGCCTGACTAAAGTTTCATCAATCTTGTTTATTCTTTTGAAAAACTAGCTCCTAGTTTTGTTGATCTTTAGTACTTTTTTTTTTTTTATCTCTATGCCATTCATTTCTGTTCTGATCTTTATTATTTCCTTCCTTCTGCTCACTCTGGGCTTTTCTTAGTGCTCTCTTTCTAATTCTTTGAGTTGTTGAGTTAGGTGATTCATTACCATTTTTTTTTCTTGTTTTTTGAGGTAGGCCTATAGAGCTATAAACTTCCCTCTCAGCCCTGCCTTCATTGTGTCCCATAGCATTTGCATTGTTGTGTTTTTATTGTCATTAGTCTCCAGGATATTTTTAATTTCTTCTTTGATTTCATTGATAACCCAATCATTTTTTAATAACATGCTACTCAACTTCCGAGTGTTTGAATTTTTTGAAATGTTTTTATTTTAGTTTATTTCTAATCTTATGCTTTTGTGGTCTGAGAAAATGCTTGATACGATTTCAATCTTTTTGAATTTGGGGAGACTTTGCTTGTAACCCAATATGTGTTCTATTTTTGAAAATGTCCCATGTGCACTATTTTGTGGCTTTGGGGTTAAATGCTCCGAAGATGTCAATTAGATCCATCTGATCTAGTGAGTCATTTAGAATTGCTGTTTCTTTGCTAATTTTTTGTCTAGAGGATTTATCCAGTGATGTCAGTGGTGTATTAAAGTCCCCTACTATGATTGCATTGGTGTTATCTCTCTCTTGATACCTTCCAGAAGTTTATTTTATTTTATTTTATTTTTTTATGTATTTGGGTGCTCCTGCATTGGGTGCATATATGTTTACCAGAGTTATAACTTCTTGTTAAATTACCCTTTTAGTATTATGTAGTGGCCTTCCTTATCTCTTGTTAAGGCCTTTACTTTGAGGTCTATTTTATCAAATATAAATATCACCACACCAGCTTTTTTCTCATTTCTATTTGCCTGAAAACTGTTTTCCCATCCCTTCACTCTAAGTCTGTGTGAATCCTTTGCTCTAAGGTAGGTCTCTTGTAGACAGCAAATATATGGGTCATGTTTTCTTATCCATTCAACTACTCTTTGTCTTTTGATTGGTGCATTTAACCCATTTACGTTTAATGTTATTATTGACAAGTTCATCTTTGTTGCCATACTTTTCCTTAGTATTTGTGTTTCTTCTTGCCTTTCTCTTTATTCTTTTTACAGCAGTCCTTTTATCATTTCTTATATTGTTGGCTTGATAGTGATAAACTCTTTTAGCCCCTTTTTGATTGTGAAGCTCCTGATTCCACCTTCAATTTTGAATGATAGCCTTGCTGGGTATAGTATTCTTGGATTCAGACCCTTACTTTGCATCACTTTATATATTTCATTCCATTCCTTTCTGTCCTGGTATGTTTCTGTTGAGAAATCAGTTGATATTCTAATTGGAGATCCCTTGTAGGTAACTTTCTGTCTCTCTCTGGCAACCTTTAAATTCTTACTTTGTTGTTAGTGTTCGCCAATTTAATTATGATGTGTCTTGGCATTGGTCTTTTGGGGTTCAACTTGTTTGGGACTCAGTGTATTTCTTGGACTTGCATAGTTTTTTTCTTGCTAATATCAGGGAAGTTTTCTGTCATTATTTCTTCAAATGGGTTTTCTATTCCTTGGTCTTCTTCCTTTCCTTCTGGTATTCCTGTTAAGTGAATGTTGTCTCATTTTGTGTTGTCCCAAAGCTCCCTTAGGCTCTCTTCTTGTTTTTTAAGTCTTCTTTCCAGTTGCTGCTGTGTTTCTGTGTTTTTTCCTACCTTGTCTTCTAATTCGCTGCTGTGGTCCTCAGCCTCTTCTAGTCTACTGTTTAGGCCATCCATTGTGTTCCTTATTGCAGCTATGTCATTCTTCATCTCCTCTTGGTTTCTTTTCATGTTGGTGACATTCTCATTCAGCTCTTTATAGTTCTCATTGAGTTGTGTGTATTTGTTGGTGAGTTGTGTGTATTTGTCATCCATCCATTTAAACATCCTTAAAAACATTACTCTGAATTATTTCTCTGATAAGCTGCTGGGCTCAATTTCATTTAACTCCTTTTCTGGTGATTCCTTTTTTTCTTTCCTTTGGAAATTGCTTTTTTGTCTTCTCATGTTTTCCTGTAATGTTTTAATTGTAGATCCAATTGCTTTTCTACCCAGGTTTTTCTGGGAATGGTGCTTTTGTTTTTTTCTCTCAGTTTTCCTGTGCTTGTTAATCTATTGTAGTTCCCTATTTGAGCTATTTGGGTTCTCTTCATGTAGATCTGTAAGCCTGAGCAACACAACTGTGGTGTCTAGGAGTTGGCAGCTATGGAGGGGAGTGTCCCTATTTTTGCTGTTTTGTACCCTTGAGATCACCACTAGAGCCCAGCAGGAACTCACAGTGACACCAAGGACCCATCTGTATGGGTGATGTAGTTCAAGGGGCCTACACTCTGGAGAGGCATGACTGTGGTGCCAAGAGTTCTATAGCTGTGGGTTGGGCAGACTTAGCTTTTGCTGCTGCACCTGTGGTGGATAGGCACTTATTCTCAGTGGCAGCTCATAGGAGCACCTGTGGTAAGTTTGCCAGTGAGGCACACTGAAGCACTCTGAAGGGCCCTGGCAGTGTAATTGAGGTGTCTGTGGGCAGGTATCCAGGATTACTGAATTCAAAATTTCTACTGCTGGGGCGGAGTGTGCCCCTGTTTGTTTGAGGTTGCATCCAGGAAGATCTTACATTGGCCCAAGTGTCCCCTGTGGGTAAATGGGCTCAGGGTGCCTGCCTGTTGGAATTTCACATCTGTGGAGCTAAACATATTTGCCAGATGCAGCTGTCTAAGGCACTCTGCAGGGTCCTGCACTGAGGTTGAGCCACTGGGGTACATGTGGATAATTATTTAAGAAGAGGATATTCAGAAATTCTACTACAGGGCAGGACACCCTGGTTTGTGCCAAACCCCACCCATCAGAGACTCAGAGCTGCTTCCAGAGCGTGCTATGGAGAGGTGAGCTCAGGTATCCTCTTCCTTTGTGAAGGATCCTTTTTTATTTTTTTGGCCCAGCCCTCTGATGATGCACCCTGAGGGGTCCTGCACTGAGGTTGAGCTGCAGGAGTAAATGTAGGTAGTTATTCAGGAGAAGGGAATTTAGAAATTCTACTGTGGGGCAGGGTGCCCTTTTCTGTACAAAATCACACCCATGAGGGCTCCCAGTGGCTCCCAGGCACTGCCTAAGGAGTGGAGCACCCTGGCTGCCTTCACACTAGAAAGGCGCTAATGTGGGCTCACTCAAAATGTGTTAATATGGACCAGAGTTCTGCTGCTGGGGAGGGGGAGGTTGCACTTACTGCTTTTGTGGTGGAGGTCCCAGGGTCTACAGATCTGCAGCTGTGGCAGCAGGGTTTGGCTAGTGTGGCTGCTGGGTTGCAGGGCAGTTCCAAGGCCTGTCTGGTTGGGGTTGTTGATGAGTTCCCAAGAAAGGCCGTTTTCTTCTTCAAGATAGCTTGGGCTCCATGCCTGAGTCCTGCAGTCTGGGGAGTTCCCACCACAGTGGTAGTCTCTCCTTGTCCAAGAGAGCCTGGACTGCTATCCCTGCTGCTCCTGAAAGATTTAACTGTCCCTTACTCACTCACACACATACCACACACATCCACACACTCTCCTTTCACCCCCTCACTTACTTCCTCTCCCTCACTTTCATCTTGCCAGCTGCCATGTTTTTGTGGAGGTCCACACCACTTTTCAACAGACATAAAATACTTACAAAAATTGACCATATTAAGAATTAGGTTTTAATAGAAATACAAGTCACATCACAGTGCATAACTTAGAGATTAATTACCAAAGATAACTAAAAACACACATACATTGAAAATAAAAGAACACTGATAAATAATTCATGGATCAAATAAAATAATAGAATCAAACAGAAAATATTTAGAATTGATGGAACAAAACTGTGTTGAAACTTTTGAGATGCAACTAAACAGAATTTATAAGAGAAAATTTTGACTTAAAATGCATGTCACAAAAGAAAAAAATCTAAAATTCAATGCACCAAGTCTATTTCTTAAGAAGTTAGAACATTTTGGTCAGCCTGGGCTCTCTGTAACCCAGGCATGTGCACACACACACACACACACACACACACACACACATACAGTCATGCAGAATTTAGACATAAAGCAGAAAGTTAAGTTCAGGACATTTCTCCCATACAGAAAAGGTTAAAAGGAGAGTATAATGTTACCTATATATCCTTCAATTAGATTCAATAATTTTAACATTTTGTCATATATTCTCTCTTTTCCTTTCTCTTTCTATACCATTTCAGGCTAAGTTTTAATTACAAGACATTTTGCCTATACATACATCATCATTTACTTCCTAAGAGTAAAAATAATCTTCCACTTAACCACATTACCATTATCACTTCTAAAAAATTAATAATTCCATAATATAATTTAATATATAGTCTATATTTGAATGTTCCTAAATGCACTAAAAATGTCTTTTAGCTAATTTTCTTTTTTTTTTAAATCAGATTTGAAGATAGGTTCATGCATTGGATTTAGTTGTATTAGTCAGGATTTAGTTGCAATGAAAAGGACATATATTACTATTCCTTATAATAAACTATATATATATATATATATATATATATATATATATATATATATATATATAGGATTTATGTGCTTATGAAGACTGACAATTTCAAGAATGCAGTTGGCAAGCTAGAGACCCAGGAGAGCCAATGGTATAGGATAGCCAAGGAGAGCAGGCTCAAGACTAAAAAAGAGTTGATTTTTTTAATTCAAGTCTGAAGGCAAGAAAAGAACTGATGTCTCAACTCAAAGATAGTTCTAATGAAAGAGGTTTCCTTTTACTCAGACTTTTTGTTCTATTGAGGCCTTCTACTGATAAGGCCCACCAACATGAGGAAGAGCAATCTGCTCCACTAAGTATACAAATTCAAATATTAATATTTTCCATGAATACCCAGAGTCATGTTTCACCAAATATCTGGATATCCTGTGCCCTAGGTAATACATAAAATTCGCCATCACAATTTTTATGTCTCTGCAATTTCTTTAAGTCTAGACTCTAAAATAACTCTCCTCCTCCTCCTCCTCCTCCTCCTCCTTCTTCTTCTTCTTCTTCTTCTTCTTCATGATTTTGACTTTTTGAGAAGTTTGGAACATTCTACATTAAAAAAAAATTCTGATTATTTCTTAATGGTATTGTTTAACTTTTTCTTCTGTTTCTCATATTTTCTGTCAACTGAAAGATGGGTTTAAAAGGGCTTGATTACACTTAAATTAAATCTTTAGGGCAAAATACATTATAGGTGATTTTTGAATTTTATACTGTAATAATAGAGAGGTACCTAATGCTAGACTATTCCACTGTCAGTGAATTTAAGTTTACCTGTTGACAATTGTTTTTACCATCAGGTGTTTTTGTTGCAATGATATTTTTCCATTTTAACTAGTAATGTGTGTAGTAATATTTTCGCACTGTGTGAATGTGAATGTATCTTGCTCCTTATAACTTTTCACCTAATTGTTTTAGTTTCTATGATGATACTTGCCAGAACCAATTACTATTGAAGCTTACAAAAGGATAATTTTCTATTTCTATTTTCTATTCACATTTATTAGCTTTGGGACTTCGGATGCAATTCAAGGATTTTGAGTTCTTTTTCTGTATGCAAAGTGAAGTCAATGGAGATTTTATGCAGGCAAATTTGGAGAACAGGGAGAAGTCACATGGCTTTTTATGAGATTTGTACCAAGATTCTAGCCCCAATATTATTTGCTTAGGCTCCCTATAGAGACAGCTATTTTAGTTAGACAACTTGTCCTCATTAGATGAGACCTTCTGTAGAGAAAATGAGGGACCTTGCATTTTGATTGTAAGGTTTTCCCAAGAGTAAATGTATGGCCCAAATCAACTTTTCATTCCGTTTTGGCCCTTACCTTTTCAAGGAACTATCAAGTCCTTGCATATATGGAAATATATACATGGAAATGTGTGTGTGTGTGTGTGTTTATGTGTTTATAGATAAATTTAACTATATATATATATACATACATATATATGTATATATATGTATGTATATATATATAACTATAGAGAAATTTATCTATGTAGACCTAGAAAGATATATATATAGAGATAGATAGATAGATAGATAGATAGATAGATAGATATAGATATAGATATAGATATTGATGATATATCCTACTGTCTTAACATATCATAAACATCCCTAAAAATACTGATGTTTTTTTTTTTTTTTACTAACACATAGATTCTACTTCTAGGAATTTATCCTAAGGATCATATGAGGAAAATTTACAAGAACATATCTACAATATCTAGTGAGTTTATGTAAATAAATTATATGAACGATCTTAATGCCAAGCAACAAATATTGGATAAATACATTTTTGTGCAGCTATATAAAGAATATTATAAAGATATGAAAAATAATATGAAGCATATTTAATGACAATAAAAAAAACTTCACTATGTAAATGAGTAGATGCAAATTGGTGCAGGGACACAGAATAATTCCCTTTTAGAAACCTTCAGGCTCCAATGCCGATGACCTCTTTCAAAACTTGGGATTGTCAGGCTCCACTTCCTGTCAAGATTGGATCTTCAGTTCAGCTGGGATATAAATGGAATTATTGTTAAGGGATTATCTATTCCTCTACCCAAAAGTATCTGCATCTCAAAATTTTCAGTAAAAATATTTGATATATATAAACCTATGCTTGCTATTCACTCTTGTCCTTCTGTCCTCTTTTTCATGTTCCCTTCAAATTGACTTCACTCATAGAAAATAATAAGTAATGTAGAATACTGTTGAATTCACAGGGGGGGGGGAGCAAAGGAAAAGACTGAGATTTCACAGTGCACAGAATTTCTCTTCTAACCTCCCCAGGATACCAGCCTCTTCTTCCATACCTGTTTCCATATAGCTAGTCTTTGCATCTGCCTCCATGCAGCCTATGAGTATTCTGCTTACATGGAACAATTACTCTCTGAGGACTCTTAATCTCTCATCTTCTTAGGCAGAGCAATTCACTGTTTAAATATCCTTTTCCACTCTTTAATGTCATTATTAAATATGTCTAAGGTCAGTGTGCTGAGAATATAAGGTTTTATTCTACAAATAAAACCTTATCTCTCAGCAAACAAAAAATTCTCTAGTTACTTAGATTCACACTTCTTATATAAAGAGATTGCGAATAACACATATCTTCCACAATCAGTCTTGCATTAAACCAACACTCTATTATTAATGTGTGTTCTTTATGTAAAAAATATAAAACAAAAAGACAACAAACATGCACTGTTTGATCTGGAGCAGGTTACTGGGGAGTGTAGAATCTCAAGGGTAGGTGTGGAGTGAAACTGGCCAGAACGAAGTAGGTCCTGGCAGCAGAATGACCAGGATACTGACTAGTCATGAGGCCAGGGGCATGGACCTGAAATATGGGACAGAGATCAAGCAGGGACTCTGCTGCTAAGATTGGATTAGAAGGTGGAGGATTAAAGTTTTAGCTAGGATTATCCTCAAGCAATATAGAAACAAATTCATATTTAAGCAAAAAAATAGAAGTTATTTGCTTATTATAGCAATGCAACTTGATCCAAGGTTCACAGATGTTGTGAGCATTGGTTTCTTCTCCTTTTTCCTGTTCTCCTTCCTTGTTTTAACTTCTTTCTCAGGCAGACTTTCTCCATGTCACCAGGTAATAACCAATTGTACAATCCTATTTAATAAAACCCTAATAACCAAATTGACCAAATGGCAGAACAATCGGTCACTATGAAGTTCACTGACCACCAGGAGGCAGATGCTCAATGCAGGAGATGTGCCCTGGTGGTCAGTACATTCCCACAGGGGGAGCGCAGCTCAGCCACAAGCCAAACTCACGGCTGGAGAGCCTCTTCCTCCACTGTGGCAGTGCTAAGGACCCCTCGGGGGATGTCTGCACATCTCCTGAGGGGTCCTGGACTGCGAGAGGGTGCAGGCCAGGCTGAGGGACCCCATCTCCATGCACGAATGTCATGTACCAGGCCTCTATTAAGTATTTCTTTCACCACAGCATTAGCAGCAACATTTCCAAGATTCACTGTGAATGGGGTGGCTTGGAGCATGTGCTCACCCACAAACAGGGATACACACAATTGGCTGATTTTGGGTCATTTGCTTTACCCCTCAGATGAAGGAACTGGAGGTGAGGAAGGCTTGGATTTCTAAAGAGTAGCAATGTTGTTGGAAGACTTGGAAATGGGGCCTGGAAGATTCAGAACAGGTTCCCCTATGGGGTCTGAGGAGACAAAAGCCTGAGAAACAGCAGTATTGCTGACTAGACAGTTAGTCTAGACAAGAGCTCCTCTCTGGGGCAGGGCTGGCACTATTTAGGGGGTTATTTCTCTTCCTTGAGTTTTCTAACTTGTATCAAGTGGCCCTGATTTTCTGGGAAAGGAAAAGAATCAGGCTGACAATTACAAATAAGAAACTGACCTCAAAATCAGAAGCAATATTACCTGCCCACTCCTTGCTAGGAAGTACAAGGAAATAACACTGCAATGAACATAGGTGTGCATATATTCTTTTCAATTAATGTTTTGGGTTTTTTCAGATATAACCAGAAATAGAATTGCTTGGTCATAAGGCAGGTTCCATGTTTAATTTTTTGAGGAACCTCCTGAAATTAATACAAAATAATATTGAATGTAAATAGTAATTAAAAATAAAAGATAAATATCACATGATCTCACTTATAAGTGGAATCTAAAGAACAAAATAAACTGAAGAACAAAATAGAGCCAGAGGTACGGAAGCAGGGAACAGAATAATAGATCTCAGTGGGAGAGAGGGAATGGGGAAGGAGAGGACAGAAAGAGATTAACCAAAGAACATATATGCATAACCCATGGACACAGACAATAACATGGGGAAGACCTATGGTGAGACAGAGATTGGATGGAAGGGAGCAAAGGGAGACAATGGGAGACATCTGTAATACAGTCAACAATAAAATAAGATAAAGTAAAATAAAATTTAAAAAGTACAAACAAAATATTGATGAAATAATAATGAATTTTATTACTGTAGAATTCTTTTATATAAAGGTTTTGATTTCTAAATTGTTCCAAAAGAATTATTCTCAGAGATGTTAATTTTTCACACTGTAGTAATATTAGGAGGCCTCAGAAAGACTGGCTTTCTAAAAGCTATTGCTCATCTTATGAATCCCTATTTAAAATCTTTTTAATTGGGTGAAACTTTGATATAGGAAGGTAAACAAGTTAGACTGATAGATGATATTTTCTGGATGCATGTTAATTAAAAGTTAGTTTTTAATTAACGTATTAAATAATAAGTAAGGTACTTGCTTAGTTCACAATGGATTTTTCTAGAAAATTTTGTGCTATTTCTTTTCTGTTTGCAAATCTCTCTGTTCATGAGATATAATCATTTTATGAGAAAAAGAAGCATCATCAGAGAAATTGTGCCTTAAAAATATAATAGCTTGAGTTCAAACTGCAATTCTGCCATTTTGTAACTTTTAGAAGGTTCACATCTCTGAGCTTCAGTTTTGTCTTCTGTAGAATAGAGATAATAATAATAATAACAGGTAAAGTAACTGTGAGGATTAAATGAGAAAACTTAATTAAAATGCTTAAACAGTCTCTGGCACATACAAGATGCTCAGTAAATGTTATTTCTTATCCTCACCTTGCCTAACAGCAGGGATTAGTTTCCTTATCTCAGGAGAACTTCTCAGCTCCATTTTCCAATGCAGAGAGACATCCAACAAAAATATCTGAGAAAAATATTACTTTTAAAATCTGACTTTGTTTTCGCCTTTAAAGGTTACCTATTGAATTCAAAGCCAACACTAAAGTCAGTTTATAGGCCATTAGAATCTATGCTCCAACTAGGGAAATAACCATTGGCTGAAGGCCAGCCAGGTGAACTGGGGGAAGTTAAAATTCCACCTCCTCTGATAAGTTTTCTTTATTCCCAAGTCTGGTTGACATGACCATGTTCTCTTACTTGTTTCCCACCACAGTACTTCCAGAATAGGGACTGGCAACCATAGGCATTGGGTCAAATCCAGCCCACCATCTGTTTATGCATAGCCTATATAAACTATGAATGAGTTTTGACATTTTTAAATGATTGAAAACATAAAAGGGATAATAAGATTTGGTGGTACATGAACATCATATGTAATTAAAGTTTATGTGATATGTATGAATCATGTATTATTTAAACACAGCCATGCTCATTTGTGTGTGGATTGCCTATGGCTGCTTTTCCATTACAATGGCAGAATTGAACAGTTATGACAAATACCACATGGCTAGTAAAGCTGAAAATATTTGCAATCTGGCTCTTTACAGACTCCTGATCTAGAACATTCATAACTGAGTCACATTGCACTTATTTCCTCCTACCAGGTTGACCCTTGAGCATTTGGGACTCTCTTCCATTTTTGTGTAAGCCATCTATACATTAGTGTTCTCCTTCTTCTCAGGTACTTCAAGTAAGGTGTCCCCCAA